>VFXL01000231.1:0-20000 GCA_009761765.1 Phenacoccus solenopsis | reverse complement strand
CCTCTTGAATTCGGGTCAAAATGGGTACAAAATGGCGGATCACCTAAATTGAGATTCTGAGTTAAAATTCCGTGAATATGGAGGGGAGTAAGAGGCAAAAAAGCTTATGGAGAGGAAATTACTACAGGAAATTTCATGAATCAAATGGCGAATGGTAAAAATTTGAGGATAATTTGTGTATGACTCAAGTAGTCTCAAGTTGCTATGATTAAGAAACATCCCCTTTAAAATTTCTCATCACATAGTTCTCATACACCTATTACTAGAGTATGACTTCTTTGCTTTTTAGGTCCTAATTAATCCATACCATGTTGAAGAATTGTTATTTATTTGAAAAATATTGGTTCGTATGATTATTGCATGGCAAGAAATACTACATTTATTCTTAATTCAACGTCTTAAATGATTTCGGAAAGGGTAGAGTAGAGACTTTCACACTTCGTACTGGGTGTGGTTTGAAGACATGAAAGTAATAGCAACGTTACTTGTAAAACTGAGCAAGTTCCAATTCAAAACTCAGCTCCAGTAATGTGGCATGGCTGCTTACGTTTTTATTTTCATTTATTAATGAAAAATAAAACTTGATTCTTCAGGAATATTTATTCATATTATATTTTAATAAATTCGTAATTATACCTAATTTTTATTTTTCCCAAAATTAGCATTTCCAAATTTTTGGGAACATGAGATTTATATTGTCTCTCTTCCGCCTTACAGCTTCAAAACATATGATACATTTGTAATTATATCAAAGAATAAGAATAAAATACAATATTTTAATTTTATCTTCGCTTTTTTTAACTATTATTTTATCAAAAAAAAAAAAAAAAAAAAAAAAAACGTAAGCAGCCATGCCGCATTACTGGAGCTGAGTTTTTAACTGGAGCTTGTTTTGATTTAGTAATAACCTTGATTAACCGTTCATGACTACAGGCCACATTCAATACCAAGTCTGAAAACCCCTACCCTATCCTTCCAAAAACACTTAAGAAGTTGAATTTGGCACAAATGTAGTATTTCTTGCCATGAAATAATCATGTGAACACATATTTCTCAAATTATAACTATTTGAGGGTCCTCAAATTATCTTCAAATCTTGATAATCCGCCATTTTGGATCCATTTTGACTCAAATTTAAGAGGTTATATTCTGGTCACAAACTAATCCTACACACAAAGTTTGACCATTCTAGGCCGATTTGGTGATGAGATATGGAAGATTCATGAAATTTCCTGCAGCAATTTCCCCTCCAAAAGCCGTTTTTTGCTCTAACTCCCCTCCAAAATCACTGAGGAAGCTAAAATCAAAATACGTTTGTCACTTGGGCTCATTTTATCATATGACACAGCAATAAAAAATTTTCGACCCCTCCTGTGCCCCACCACTATTTTGGTTGATAACCCCGCCTTCCCCCCTCCAACATCATGTATGGAAGTGAATTGGGATATAGTATACAACTTATCCCCAATAACCATATGAATTCATATTAATTACATTTTTACCAACTTGAGGCTCCTCAAGCTCTACTCAAAATTTTGATAATCCGCCATTTTGATCCATTTTGATCCAAATTCAAGAGGTCATATTGTGGTCACCAACTAACCTCACACACAAAATTTGACCTCTTTAACTTGATTTGGTGGGGAGATATGGAAGATTCAAGAAATTTCATGACTCAAAACTTCCTCAAAAAGCCGTTTTTTGATCTAACTCCTCTCAATATGCACTTAGGAAGCTGAAATTTGGATATGTTAGTATCCGTGACTCACTCTTTCATATGAATCAAAAACAAAAAATTTGAGCTATTTGCCCTTCTCCAGCCCCCTCAAAATTTGAGTGATCCGCCATTTTGAAATTTATCGAAAAAACAAAAAAAATTTTTGCATTTCAAGAAGAGTTCCTCACCGAATTTTGAGCGAATTTTATCCACACCCGCCTGCGCAAGGCGGTGACACAAAAAAACGAAATTTCCTCAAAAACAGGTTTTGCCTAACTCTCCTCAAAATGCACTTAGGAAGCTGAAATTTAAATATGTTGGTGTCCGTGACTCGCTCTTTATATGAGATCAAAAACGAAAAATTTGAGCTATTTGCCTCTTATCCAGCCCTCCCTCAAAATTTGAGTGATCCGCCATTTTGAAATTTATTCGAAAACAAAAAAAGGTTTCTGGCTGCATTTCAAGAAACTCAGCTAAAAAGTTTTGGTTTATTAAAACAAAACAAATTCAAACTGTATTTACACCCTATTTCAAAAATCGACGATTTCGACCTATTTTTTTTTTTTTTGAAAAAAAGCACTATTACAAAAAAAAGTGAAGGAGTTTGCGAAAAACCATTTCCACCAATGGTTGGAACAAGATTTTTTGTTTTATTTATTGTGTATACAAAATAAGGGTACCATATTTACACTCTTCCTTACGGTAACACATTTTTTATACATTTTCTTTTTTTTGAACGCAGCAATGCACATATAATATACATTTTACTTGTAGTTACAGATTTATCTACAGATGACTAGTCGTTTCATATCGATGCAAGAGGCAAAAAATTTAATTCGGCGCTGCTTAGGCGTTATTTTGCTAGACAGGATGTTTCACTTCATTATCACTCCTTCATATGACATGTAAGGGATATTTGATGTGACATTCATGTGCACCTTACTTTCTGAAGGAGCCGAGGTATAAACTTCTCTTTTCATCTAGCTAATGATCAACTTGGAAATCTTCTTTGTATTATTCAAAACAAATAAAAATATGCAATTTGTGTCGAAATGTAGAACATACGATGTAACATTACCGACAAAAAATTAATGACAGCAGAGGAAGAAATAATGAAAACGTGTAAAAAAATTATGATAAAAAAAGTGTCACTTTTTCATATTTCTTGAAATTAATTTGAAAAAATGCATTGCTGACATCATGCGTTGAAAACTGTTAATCACTCTACTCCATCGCTCAACCCAACTTTTCTTCAATACAATTTTTTTCAAGTTCTTATCCCAAAATTCAAGCTTGGTGGCGCTTTTATTCCATAAAAAAAAAATATCATCATAATTATGATGAATACAAGTTAGCTTTCACATTGTCTAAGAGAATTCTAATAATATGCAGTCGTTCGACCTGTGATTCGATGGGTGATTTATAAATAAGTTTTAAAATATAGAATTTTTTGTCAACAATACTACATTGCATGCTCTATATTTTAGCACAAATAGTTTACATCTTCTAAATAATTTATTATAATGGTGAAAAAAAAATTCTCAAAATTCTGTACCCGAATTCTCGACCCTTTCAGTCGAATGTCATACAAGTTGCCTTATACGTAATATGAAGGAACTAATACTGAAACGAAACATACTGTATCTTCATAAATCACATAAATTTTCTAATTTCACACCATTCATCATATCATGTAAAATTATCCCTTTTCCGACCAATCACCGTTAGCAAATAAACTAAATTACACCTTCCCACAATTCATTTTTCATACGTAAGGGAAATTTGTCGAAAATTATTCCCTACATAACGAAATTATCTCGCATACATCAAAATTCTCACGATTCGAGAGCCAGAGAACTGGTGTACTCAAGTCGTGATAAACACAGTCACCAATTTACAATTTACCGTTATTTCGTCTACAACTACATAAATATTTAAATACTATTATAAAGCATAGATAGAGAAGAGAAGTTAATAATTGTTACCCAGAGGACGAAGAAGATACAGATATTTGCTGTGAAGTATCCGCGGAACCGGGACCAACGTAAACTGGTATCCGTGAGCCGCTAATAACATGCAATTGATTATCTCGTTGTTAAAATTACGTGTAAGAAAGCTTCTACTCCGTTCGGAGAGAAGGTAAAGATTAATTTGTGTAACTTTGCATTGCCATCTTGACATCAAAACGTAAATCATACCATACGAGTGCGGTGAACAATCGCATATCGTTAACAGTTTTTAAAATATTGACTCAGGAATTTCGATTATACTTATTTAAAATAATTTTATATTTATTTTTAATTTTTTTTAACGCACAATTAAATATACTGATTATTTACTAGATGAGTGAATTTTATTTTTGACCTTTAATTCATTAAATATAAAATCTGAATTTGTTAAATGTAATATTAATTTAAATTTCACATATTTTTAAAATTTTTCATTATTATTTTTCCCTCTCAAATCACCCATTAGGAAAACTGATCCTCAAAGAATGTTCTCCGTACTCTTAATTTATGTAATGTAATTTTTTTTTATTTTTTTTTTAGGATTAATGACGATAATTTTTCGTCAATTTCCTCGCTAAATTAATGAACGTATGAAAGCGATTCAGATGTAATTTGCTGTGCACCATAGCGCAATTGCAACTACCAGCACCATTTCCAATTATACACGCAAAAAATAAGATGCTAGAGCAACGGTGCCGTTCATCGTAATCTCGAGTGGAATTCATATTCACCATTGTGTAATACAATGAAGACCACTCGGAAAAATATTCAAGGTGCAAAGCTACATGTTAAATTTTTTTTGGAAACTTCTTGCTATTAATTATCGCGTATGAATGGGAAATTTCATCATTACATAGCATAGTATCTTATAAATCGAAACATAATACTTTACTTATCCTTCACATTCATGCGCGATACTCCTTTTTCCTTTAGAAGGGTTATTTGAAGAAAAAAAAAAAGTTAATAGCAAATAATTACCTAGAACTACTTCCAGATAATGTTGGTATACTCGATGCTCTATGGATTAATGAACCAGACCTATGAAAAAATTGTTAATACGTGCGTCATGTTAGTAAGTTAATACATATATTTCTTTTTCTTCGTCATGCTGATTTACGCGAATATCGATATTTTAAATTGATAAAAATTTATTTTTCAGTTTCACATTATTTCCTTCTTCGAAAAAATCGTGTCTTCAACCTCGTTAGTATTATTTGTAATTTATTTCGAACATTTTCTCGTACGAACCTGCTATCTGTACTCGGACTAGCCAAACCGGACGGAGATCTAGTACTGCTCAAGGATCCATTAACCGCCGATTTACGAGACGATAAACTGCCTGGTTTCGAAGACGATGTCGATCGTCTTGGTATTCTACTCGGTGTGCCATCGTCTGAAATTGATATGCAAAATAGTCTAAATTAATATAAATATTCACTGACACATTTCAAAGATTTCCATTTCGAATAGTATTGGGCGATTAATAATCGATCAATCGAAAATGTCGATTAATAGGTGAAAATAATCGAAAGAATCGATTAATCGATTATTAGAAGTATTCGATTATTTTATGAAACAGGTAATCGATTAATCGGCCAATTTTCAGTTTTTTTTTTTTTTTTTTCAATAATGCTTTGATGTTTCTGAAAAAAACTTTTTATTAAAAAATAATCATTTTGTGAAGACATTTCTATAATACGATGAAATAGTCTCTCATCGCATACCTTAAATATGCTTGTTTTTTAAATAAGAATCGCGACTTGATATAGGTAAATACTGTAATTTTTGAATAAACGATTTTGTTTTTGTAATTAATTTGAATAAATTATTTCATTTTTTAATTAATTCAAATAAATGTTTTTTTTTTTATTATAATTGAACACAGCATAAAAAAAATGAAATTTGGAATTTTTCAAATTCTGAATATTTTTTCCAACTCCATATTTTCTCCAAATTTTTTCTATTTAATTTTTTCTCAAAATTTATTTCGAGCCCAAAATTTTTTTCAGTATTTTTTCAACTAAAAATCTTTACAATTTTGTTTCATATTTGAATATACTTTTTTCAAAATTATTTTCAATTATATTTATTTTTATCTCAAAAAGTCAATATTCATTTGAACTTTGGAAACATTTTTCAACGCCACAATTTTATTGAAAAAAATTTCAAAGTTGGCAAAAAATTGAAGAAAAAATTTCTAGGTTAAAAAAAGTTAGATGAAGTGTAAAATTGAAAAAACATCTGACGAAATGTGTGCAAAAAATTTCTAATGCTGAAAAATCGATAAAAAAAATTCAAAATAGATATAAAAATGTTATAAAAAAATGTTGCATTGTAAAAAATTTCCAGGAAAAATTTCAAAAGATTGAAAAAATTGATGGAAAAATTTTTTTTTTCTCCTTTTATTATACTGGGCGTGTATAATTGCCAGGATTGTTACGCCCAGTGTAGAGAGTTTAATTTATATTTGGTTTTTATATTTTATTTTGTGATTTGAATTAGTGTAAATTTTTATTTTATTTTTCATTCACTCGGGTTCCGTAAACGTAACTACAGAGTATAGACAATATAAAAAAATCGATTATTTTAATAATCTAGATACGATTAATCGAGTATTGGAATAATCGAACTTCGATTAATCGATTACACAAATAATCGATTATTCCCAACACTAATTTCGAATGAATATTAAATTTTTTTTTCATAGGAATCACGTATTGATAAATGAAAAACAAAAAAAATACGTATACACGTATATAAAAATTGTTTTTTTTTTTTCAAATGATCTACTTAAAATGGCCACTTTTTTCATTAGATTTCAGAGAATTTTTTGCATGAGAACCGCCGGAAAAAAAATTAAAATTGATTTTTTGCTCACTAGTTCCCTACTTCTAATCCCTGAAAAACACAACCATTTGAATTTGGATGGAAATGGGTCTGCTAAGGCGAATAGTCAAAATTTCAGGCAAGCTTGAAAAGCCTTAAATTACTTAAATTTGATGAATATGAACTCATATCATTAATGTAAATAAAAAGTACATTATATCCTAAATCTATCTTCACCATTGATATTGGAGGAGAAAAGATAGGTTATTGCCCTCAAAATGAGAGCGAGGAAAAACGTCTTTCGAAATATAAATCAAAGTACGAAAGTTCATGAAGTGTTCATATCTGTTCAACAAATACTTTTGCATGTAGGATTCGTGGCGAACAGAATATACCACATGAATTTGGGTCAAAACAGATTCAAAATAGCGAATGGTCAAAATTTGAGAAAGGCTTGAGAAGCCTTAAATGGCTGAAATTTGGTAGATACGTACTCATGTGATATCTGTGGACAAGAGATAGTGCAATTATTAAGCAAGCCTTCATTGAGAATATTCAGCTCTAATAAGGCTGCATGGCTGCTTAAAGGTTACAAAAACATTGTTACAATTTTTAAATGTTTTTTTATTTTTTTTCCTTTTTCCAAAAAGAAAATTCAGCCCAGAAATTCTGAGTTCTGGCTATTTTGTCCTCTTCCTCCCTCACTCTCGTTCTCTTCGCTTAAGCACCAGATATCAACGGACCGTACTTACCAGTACTATCTAGAGATAAATTGGAACCATGTCGGCTCGGTGGTTTACTTCCTTGACGACTAGCCGGACGACTGTTGCCGCGACTTCCCGGTAAACTACCTCCTACAAAAAACAACAACGATTACACATCCCTCGTAGTCTAACCCTACACTCGAACAAAGATGACCACACATCCAACATACCTTTGAAAGTAGGTGTAGCCGCTTTACGAACTGGGGTTCGGGCATACGGGGACGATTCGTTATCACTGAGGGAATCCGGCGTACCGATATTTCGATTCACCGTCTTACCCAACGGTACGCTTCTTGTGGTACGTTCTCGTATCTGCGAATTAACAATGAGAGGAAAAAAAAACACTCGCGTTAACACACATAGTTCATTACCTTCATCAAATAGTACACCGCTAAAATAAAGCTATTTAGAAAATGAACAATAAGCAACGCCGGTGTGTGCTACAAAAAGACCAATAACGTTGCGATCAAACACGGTAAGAAAAAAAAAAAAGAACAAAACACACAGTACATTACGTTTAACTGGTAAAATCTTATACTGCTATTTACCGAGTACGTGATTTGCTGCCTAGGCGTACCCATCGCGATCGGATAACAACAAGGTAAATCTTCGCGTTGTCTTAGACTTTCGAATATCGGCATCAGTTGGCTTAAAAATTCTTCCGCTAACGAGGTATATGCAGAAAATTCACGTGTAAGATTTACATACGCACCACACAAAACGAACGTGTGCGGATCGGTTTTTGCCTCGAACCGAATTCTCTCGCAAATCTCCCTCCTTCCAGAATTTGAAAACCTCCCTTCCAACGCATTTTGTTTTCATGCAAACGTGCTTTATTCGTTCCTTCCTTCTATAACAACCAACTTTTTATCGTCGATAATGCGGCATTGCGATTCAAGCAAAATACAGCAAACGCTTCGCCATCGTGTCAAGCTTTTTTTTTTGCTCCGCGTGATTTTTTACACAAAAGAAAAAAAAATAGCGAAAACAAACACCTTAACGTTAAAATAGCAAACCGTGTCTTACCTGATCGATGGTTTTCCATCCATCGAATATACCTTAATACGCACGTTTCGTCCACGTTCGATCATGAATTATAATTAGGATACGTGTCTCAAAATATATATTGAAAAAAAAAAAAAAAAAAAAAAAAAAATCTCAACTACTAGCAAAATAAACAGAAGCAACGCTACGTAAAACAATTTTCAATTTCCTATACGCTAACGAAATTACGAAAACAGCGTATATCTCGAATTTATTTTTCCTCGCTATTCGCCATTTCAGATTATTACGATTGGTCATTCAAAAACAGTCCATTACTCGGTGCACGTTACCTTAAGTACGCGATGAAACGCCTTAAAAAAGCGTCTCGCTCTATACACACCGTTGCGCAAAAATTAAAAAATTTACACACGTATACGATATACAAACCTTCGTTATAGGTCCGGTGTTCGACGTTAAAGAAACGGATTTCTGCTTTTCACTGGCGGTGCTATGTTTCGGTTTGAATGCGGACATGCTTTGTGAAACACCATCGGCCAGTATAAACTGCTCGCGTAATTCGATATTCGTACGACCTTTAGCTATAATGGTTGACCACAGGCATCCGCGAAGATAGATAAAGGAAGCGCGTACACAAGGATCAATGCCATCGTAAATTACACACGGTTCAGGCGGAACACAAGGATTGCGATTAAGAAAGAGTGGCAAGGAAAAAAAATCATACACAAAATTAATTGCCGTAAAAATAAAAAAACAAAACGTGAAAGAAAAACAAACGTATGCAAAAAAAAAAAATCGGTAAAAAGTATTACATAAAATAATACCGTAACCAGCGTGTATGTGCGTATGTAAAAGAGAAAAAGTGTACATAGTGTTCTATCAAGCTGAAAAATTAATAAAAAGCGTACCCAGCGAGATGGAGTGTTAGTTCTATAAACCGGAATAGGAAATGGGATATCGTTGTCATATTGTAGAAAAATAATTTTTCTCCATTTTATTCAATTATGTAGAGGGATGAAAAATGATTTTTTTAAATGAAATATGATATAGGTCATTAACATTACACAAAATTTTCGGAATAATTAATTCAGTATTATGTATTTCTAAAAATAAAATAAAAACGTAAGCAGCCATGCCGCATTACTGGAGCTGAGTTTTTGATTGGAGCTTGTTTTGATTTACTAATAACCTTGCTTAACCGTTCATGACTACAGGCCACACTCAATACCAAGTCTGAAAACCCCTACCCTATCCTCTCCAACAACACTTAAGAAGTTGAATTTGGCACAAATGTAGTATTTCTTGCCATGAAATAATCATGTGAACACATATATCTTCAAATCTTGATAATCCGCCATTTTGGATACATTTTGACTCAAATTTAAGAGGTCATATTCTGGTCACAAACTAATCCTACACACAAAGTTTGACCATTCTAGGCCGGTTTGGTGATGAGATATGGAAGATTCATGAAATTTCCTGCAGCAATTTCCCCTCCAAACGCCGTTTTTTGCTCTAACTCCCCTCCAAAATCACTGAGGAAGCTAAAATCAAAATACGTTGGTCACTTGGGCTCATTTTTCATATGACACAGCAATAAAAAATTTTCGACCCTCCTGTACCCCCACCACTATTTTAGGTTGATAACCCCGCCTTCCCCCTCCAACATCATGTATGGAAGTGAATTCGGGATATAGTATACAACTTATCCCCAATAACCATATGAATTCATATTAATTACATTTTTACCAACTTGAGGCTCCTCAAGCTCTACTCAAAATTTTGATAATCCGCCATTTTGGATCCATTTTGATCCAAATTCAAGAGGTCATATTTTGGTCACCAACTAACCTCACACACAAAATTTGACCACTTTAACTTGATTTGGTGGGGAGATATGGAAGATTCAAGAAATTTCATGACTCAAAACTTCCTCAAAAAGCCGTTTTTTGATCTAACTCCTCTCAATATGCACTTAGGAAGCTGAAATTTGGATATGTTAGTATCCGTGACTCACTCTTTCATATGAAATCAAAAACGAAAATTTGAGCTATTTGCCCCTTCTCCAGCCCCCCTCAAAATTTGAGTGATCCGCCATTTTGAAATTTTTCGAAAAAACAAAAAAAGCACTTCTGCGCATTTTCAAGAAGAGTTCCTCACCAAATTTTGAGCGAATTTTATGAATACTCGCCGGCGCTACGCGTGGGGGAAAAAAATATATATACCAAAAAGTTGGACATTTGCCAGATGATTACAAATGGTCTGAAACGCAAAGATTTGAAGACCCTACCCTCCCCCGACCTTCCCTTCCCAAATCAGGTAAGCTGTAATAGCTATCGTTTTTTATTAAAAACTCAGCTAAAAACACGAGTCCCGAGTGCATCCAGAATGTGTCGTCTCAATATACCGCCCTTTCTCTCATCATCAGGTTTACACATGCAACATTCATGTATCACAGTTTGTCTACTCTACTAGCTGAGGAAGCGGAGATGCAAAAGTTTTAAATATTTTTTCAGCTGAGTTAATAATAAAGAAATTTTCCACATTTTATTTCATCATTCAAACGATAGGAAGAAAATAGCACTAAAATGTAGCACACGTGATATAATATTACCATGTACTACTGACAAAAAATTTATGACGTTGTAAAAACCAAGTGGAGAGAAATCACAAAAAAATGTGTAAAAAATGGCTGAACAATCAGTAATTTTTTTCATATTTTTTGTAGATAACTTTGAATAATATGCAACTAACCTAAGCCTCAAAATGTTTTTACAGACCATCATCTCATATTTTAGCACGTACTCTGGTCGAATGCCCATAGGTAAACTATAAATGTGGAAAAAATTCAATTTTTCATAAAATTCGAGAACTCTTTTTTTAGCATCCACCTAAACCCACATAGAAAATTTTACCTTTCTAGCTCGATTTGGAGAGGAGATATGGAAGATTCATGCAGGGGCGTAACTAAGGGGGTGATGGGGGGAGCTTCCCCCCAGGTGTTTTGAAAAGTTGGGATATTTATAATTGTTCAACGCTGAAATTGGGAACTTGAATTTCTTTTGGGAAAATAAGAACTCGAATAAATTCGACCAGGGACGTAGCCCCCTTGGCTTTTAGAAAGTTGGTAAACTTGACCACTTGCGCAGAGCTATTTTTAAATTTTTTGAAGACTAAAAAAAAAAAAGTCAACAGTTGGTAAAATTTCATTGCATTAGTTGGCAATTTTTGTTTTTCTCTCCCCCCCCCCTGAAGAATGCCCTCGGTACGCCACTGCATTCATGGAATTTCTTATTGTACTTTCCCCTCCAAAAATTATTTCTTACTATACCTTCCTTCAAATTCACATAAGAAGCTAAAATCGGATTAGATTAGTAACTTGGGCTTATTTCATCATACGACACTACAATGAAATGAATTCATCCTCTCGTTTACCTTCACCACATTTTGAGTTCAAAACCCCTCCTCCTTCCCTCAAATACGATGTGGAGTTTTTGCATTCATTCGAGGCTTTCTAGACGACATAAAATGTCTGATGAAGAGAAGCGAGGGGGGCGAAGTGTTATTCTATAAAATACATATTTTCAAAACGAACGGTGGATAATGGTATATTTCGAGGTTATCCGCCAAAAATATGAAAAAATTCTAATTTTTCCATTGTTTCCAACTTTTTTTTATGTCTCCCCTAACCTCCTCCACTTCCACCGATTTTTGGTCGGTAAAACTGCATTATATATTTTAAATTTGACGTAAACAGCAAATTTTTTATGTCATGGATGATAGAATAAAAATTTTTTTAATTTACCAACTACCAAGGTAAAAAGTATTTTTCAAAAATTCATATCTCCTTCTGTACAGAAAATAGGCTAAACAAACTACCACACGTGAATGTCACATGAATAAATCTTCATACGGTATATAGGAGGTCAATCATTCGGAGAAATAAGACCCAAAATAATCTTTCATTTTGCTCAAATCGTTCACATAAAAGCTTATTTTTTGAGAAAAAAGTAAATCTAATTCCTCCCTTCCTTTTAATATATAACCTACGAGGCAAAAAGGTTCAATAATATATGCTTACAATACAACTGCACGCAACTATAAGGACACCAAGGTTCATGTTCCTCTGGAACATACGGATTTGGCATAGGAAGCATTTCCACTTTATAAAGATATCAAAATGAAAGAATAAAGAAAAAAAGGTCAAAATAAAAACCCATAAAAATCAAACAACAAAAAAAAAAAATTAAAAAAAAAATCATAATAATGCACATCGAACAAGCGTCAATACGAGAACACAATGATCGATAGGAATCATTTCGTAAAAATCAGGATTCGATGGAAAAGGAACAACAGAAAAAAAAAGTAGAAAAAAAGCATTAATTATCCATGTTAATTACTGCGTTAGTACACCGTAATGTATCTAGCTACAAAATACCGTCATATGATATTTGAACGCGTACATGCATAATTTCAATATAATCATCACCAATCATTATACAATACGGTATTTACGAAACTTAAATAAATGCTTTTCACGCTAAATCTCCTATATGAATGGTATTTGCTACGTGCATCCAAATGGTGAAATACTTTTTTGATTTTCAAACGTTCGTAGTTCTTTTTTTTTCCATCGAGTGCATACCAATTATTAAAATAAAATAAAAACTTGATTAATTAGTAGCGATTTAGAATGAGAAAAATAAATCAGCGAAAGAAATCGAATCTAACATTAAGAAAAAAATATAACAACAAACGTCCAACACAAAAGTATAAATATACAATATACCAATACACATTCGTAATGAGAAAAAAAAATCGTACTCATACCTTTTTACGGTTTTATCGTTTATTCGATATCTTCGGAATCAAAAGACAAGGATAGAGCAATAATTACGACTGTCCGAAAGCGCGTAATTTTTTCAGTTAATAGCTGACGCGATATGTAATAAGTGGTTATTCATAAAAATAAGTATATAAGCTATAAGTATACGATAGTCTACCATCGTAAAGAAATCCCTTTCGTGTAAAAAGTTGGTTACTACGCTGTTAAAATAGATATGGCCCCGAATACGAGCGTATTAAATCCCCGATAAAATAGTCAACCACATCGTTATTATACGAGGTTAACGAGGCAAAAACCTTATACCATGTAATATTAATATTAAAGAGTAAAACAAAATTATGATTAAATCTAGCCGAAATGGTTAATAATGAACTACACCATCTAAAGACGTTTTAAAAGTACTGCCTTCTCGGTTGAATCAGTGAGAATTGTTTTTTCCATTTCGATATTCCCCTTTAGGAAGAACTTACGTCAAAGGCACTTTTTTAAAACATCTCGAGACCCGTTAATGAGATGATACGTATATATTATGCTGATTACTGTTTTCTGTACTTTTATAATGCACACGTATGTTTCATAGTATATATAAATAGTATATAGGCAGAAAATAAACTCATCCCATACATACCTCGGCACGGATCGTTTTTGACGAGGAACTCATCCAAAGCCACCCATCCACCACCGACTCGAACCATAACCGTCGATCGTAAGATACGAACTAAACGTAATTTCTGACTGTCTCCAAACTAGACGTCAATCACAGTGAAAAAAATTAATTTTTCACATTGCAGCGCAATAATCTCACTTACTCTTTTTTCTCAGATACGTACTCTGTATTTTCCTTCGCCTACTTGGAATACCCTGAATTTCTGTCGGCAAGTACATAGCATTACTAATCGTTTCACTTCGTCGTGTATTTTCTCGGCTTCAGACGGAGGTCGTTTCTCCTCCCAGTCTGGGCGCAGAGCGGCGATGAATTCTTTCCAATCGATCAAGCCAGCTCCGTCGTGATCGAACATATCAGCCACCGCGTTCATTTCCAATTTACTCGTATCGAATTCTAAAATAAACGAGATCGAAGATTTATTACCACTCTCGGAGAGGATTTAAACCGATATAATTCTTCAACGTACTAGTTTTCATGATTCCGTCGATAAAATCATCCCTGGGAATCAAACCGTCGTTATTTTTATCCATTTTTCTAAATAGGTCCGTCAGTCTTGATTTCTTGTGGTTCATGAATTTCAAGAACTAACCATAGAAAATACGTAAAATCGATTAATCGTAAATTCACGTCATCTGGTATACCTTTGTTGATTCAAATTTAAACGTATTAACGTACGCGCTTGCGCCAATCGTCCCACGAAAAGTTGCGCACTTTCTCCAACTCTTTCAGATAGTTCAATCTATCTTGAAGGCGGCGTTGACGTTCCCACGCCAACAACCATACGTTACGCCATTTATCGTACAACTGTTTACATCTAGGATTACGGAATGTGGGTTCGGCGATTTTGCTGCAAATTCAAACATGAAAATTAGAAACAATTTTAAGACGATTCCGCTCATTTTTCCACTTCATGCTCTTTTCTCGCTATTTTCGACTTACCTTTCATTTTTTAAATAAAATAATTACTACGTGTAAACACTACTTCTACGAGTTTACTCTAAGTATTATACCAAACGACAAATTCTAATACCAACCTTCCTTTCGGTGGGAATCTGGGTCCGATGTGCGGTAAACTATCCGATTTCTCTTTCAAACCCTGACTCGTTTTACTAAACAAAAACAAACCAACCATGCCACTTAATGATAATGATGAGGGGTGTTCTCTATGTTATTAATTTATCGTACACGTTATTTCTACCGTAATTAACTACAACCAGACCCAAATTCAAAGTGTATAGAAAAGTGCTGCTTCAAAAGAAAAAATCGAGTATACTTTGAATTCAAACTAATATTTTCATTTAGAATTTCAACTTCAAGATATTAAATAATTAAATTAAAAAAAAAAAAAAAACAAAAAAAAACAAGTAGTATGTAGGGGCTGGGAAAAGGCTTTGAAACAGCCCAACAGAACTTTTTTGCGTGTTGGTGATAAAATATATTTGTTAAACAGGTGAAACATATGTACATACATACATTCCCTTAACCACCTCCGAATAAAGATCATAAAATTTCAATTAGCATGCCTAAAACTTGTTTAAATACGATAAAATTAAATTCAAGAACTGAATGAGAAAGAGTTGCTTTTTCATCTCTAGTCTACAGTAGCAAAATCTTTAAACCTGGGTCTGACTACACCTGTACTCAAGACGAAAATGAAAACTTCACAAAGTTTACATTCATTTTCATTTTCATCTTTGATGAGAATTGTAAGAATGACTTATTCTGCGTTAATTACACTTCTCAAATAAACAAAAAAATAATAATCGCATGCCAAAAGCTGATACGTGCTTACAATAGAGAATTTCATAATAAGGAAAAAACTATAATAGCCAAATACTGAATCTAACCTGCTCTGTTTATCTTGCAGCAAATTGTCACGAGACGACTTGAAGCTAAAGCAAATACAATTACAAAAGCCATTAATTATCACTAAGCATTACAACGGTACACAAATCTACGCATATTGATTTCAATAAAATACACAGGCGACAAAACAAAAATAACAGCGAAACTAGATGCAATCACATAACTACGATACAAAATACTGATATATTGCTCTTCTCTCTCACATAGGTATGTAGTTTAAATGAATACGTGTAGTGAAGAAAACTGTGCAAACGTGGGTTTGCGCCAATGGCAAAATTAAGGTACCAAAAGAAAAAACCGACTACTTAAAATTATGCCCATTATCTACGTCTTACCTTGGTGTGACTTTTCTGGCCGGAGCTTGTTTGCGATCGGCCACTAACGGTGCTTGTTTAGCTTTACATACGGTATCAACGTCGTGTTGTCTTTGAGAGGTGGTCTCCATGAACTCTTTGTGTTCTTCGATTAAACGTTCAATGGTGGGAATATCTTCCGGAAGTGGTTCGGCTTCCAAAGCTAGCAGCTTATTCTCCAAGCTTTGTAACCAAGCCAAGAGTTCCTCTAATAGAGAATCAAGGTCTTGCAGAGATCTCAGGTGTTCGCTTAGTTTTTGATCTCTCTGTTGGAAAAAAAGATGTTCGAAAAAGATGATAAAGCAAAGAGTGACTCTAATCGTTAGAAAAACATAATATTTTCCATTTATTGAAAAAATTGTCGTACTTGTTTGGCCCAAGTGGAAACTTCGTCCCATCTAGATTGGATAATTGTAATCCAATGTTTAATAACAGAAACCGCGTCTGGGTGAGCTTTTTCTAAAATTCGTTGAGCGAGTGCGATGGTAGCATTTTTTTCGTGCTCTTTGTCGGCGAGTTCGCGCATGAATCTGATTTAAAAATAAAACACGCCACGTTTATTTCACATCGCAATGAATTTTTTTTTTACATGGAGCGTATTCTTACTTATCATGTTCGGAAAGTTGATTTCTGGTTTCTTGATCATCGTCTGGTAATGTGGCAGCAAAACGAAGTTTCATTTCGGCATCGGATAGCCATTCTAATAGCATATGAACCGAGCGATGGAGTTCTTCAGCCTAGTCAAGTAAATCAAACGATTAAAAAGTAAAAAAAAAAGCAAGAAGCTACGCTACATTAATAGAGCTGAGTTTTCAATGAGGATTGTTCAAATTTGCAGATAATGTTGTTAAACTCTTCACACCCACAACCGTCACCCAATACCGCGGTTTACCCTACTTATGCCCTCCAAAAAAACCTAAAAAGTTGAATTAAAAATATGTAGTACATTTTGCCTACAGGAATTATACGAGGCTATATTTAGGAACTTTAAGCTATCGGATACTCCTCACGCTTTCCTCAAACTTTGACCATCGCCATTTTGGATCGACTTGGAACCAAATTCAACAAGCCATATTCTAGACCTACACTAACCCTACATACAGAGTTTCAGCTTTCTAATCTCAAACGATCATAATGAGCCTATATTTATCATGTTTAAGGTATTTGAAGCTACTCAAGTTAACTCATATTTTAAGTATCCGCCATTTTAGATATATTGAACAAAATTAAAGATCATATTCTAGTTTGCAATGAATCTCACATTTAAGGTTTCAGTTTTTTAGTTTGATTTGATAAGGTAATAAGAATGATATAAAAAATTTTAGAATTTAAAACCTCGTCAGAAAGGTATTTTTTGCTCAAACTCTCTTTCGAATTCCCTCGGGAAGCTTAAATTGAGGTATGTTGGTATCCTCAATTCATTCTTTCATATGAAACCATGAGAAAATTATGAATCATTTGCCTTCTCTCTACCTCCTCTAGAAATTTGAGTAAACCTCCATTTTGAGCGGAACCGTAAATCTTCAAAAAGACCTTGCATTTTCATCCACAACTCTTTTCCGCCCCATGGTCTGAAAAGCAGAGATATGAAGGCCAACTCCCTCCATTGCCCTGAAGTATCCTGTCATAGCTATCTTCCTCATTAAAAACTCAGCTTAAAAAAAATATTTGCAAAGAAAAAAAAAATTATTCAGCAACAAGACTAAGCTTACATCTCTTAAGGCTTCCATCAATCTCTTATTTTTACGTTCGCTAAGCTTGTTGGTGCGAGTCCATAAGGAATCGATTTCGTTGAGCTGCGATCTCAGCGTAGCGGCGTCTTCGGCGCTAGCTTTCTTAATTAATTCTTTGGCTGTTTCTTTTACCGTTTCTAATTGTGAAGCGCGATTTGAAAGGTCTTGTTCAAATGCCTAAAACATGTCCCAAAATATTAGTAAGTATATAATATGTGATTTTAGACCAAGTATTATAACTAAAGGGAAAATCTCAGCTCACCTTGTGTTGATCGATGAGCGCGTTCACCGTATCTAAATCACCGTGTACGGGACCTTCTTCGGAAAGATGTTTTTCTGTTTTCTTTAGCCAATCGAGCAACGCTTCTAACGCATCCTTGAACTGACCGCAGTATAATAAAGCTTCTTCTAATTTCCTTTGTCTAATTACAAAGATAAACACACAAATTCATCAATTTTTTTTTTGGTTTCAAAAAAAAATCGCAATACGAATTTTATTCGCGTTTTACCTGTCAACAGATTTAGAACACACGGAGTTCCATTTCTCCTTCAATTCCGCCATCATCTGTCTGAGATGCGGTTCGTCTGCTTTCGGCGCTCTTTCTTTCAAAGCTTTACCCATTCTCATGGTCGAATCGTAAGTAGCTTGCTTGCCACTGAGGGCTCGCTGGAATTCGCGATGTTTAGCCAACCGCTGTTTAATTTTTTCAGGATCATTTCCAATACTCGAAGCTTCTACCGCCAATTCGTCCAAGCCTTTTTCCGTATCCGATAACCAATTCATCAGATTCGACCTGTGGACAAAACACAATTTAAGAATAAGCATACTTTCTACGGTCATCCAAAGGAAGCCATAAATGATACACATACCAGGCATCGTGGAATTCACGTGCTTCTTTGTAACCGTGATCAAGAGCGCGGGTTCTTTCGGCACTCCTGGCAACGACGCGTTCCCAACGGTGTTGTACGCTGTAAAAAAAATGCAAAAAAATTAATAAGCCGTACTTCATAAATACAAACAAATCTGCATACGTTCGAAACTTAAACTAACCTAATCAACAAGTTTTTGATTAATATAACATCTTGTTTTTGTGAGAAATATTTCAAATGGGTTCCTTTCTTGTCCAAATGCAACATAGCTTCGCGATGGGCACTAACGTCTTTTTGGAAAGATTTGTGTTCTTCGATTTGAGTTAAAATAGTCGATAAAACTCTCGAAACTGGTTTCAAATTTGTCAGCACTTTTTCGGCATTTGTCAACCAATCGATAAACGACTGAAAAAAAATCACGAATTATAAAAAATGTTCATAAATAAACACACAGATGGCGAATTAAAATCTACCTGTAAAGCTTCGTGAATTCCGTGGCTTCCTTCAAAGCGATTTCCAACTTGATCTTTTTATCGTTTGCTCTGGCGGTAACATTGTCCCATCTTTGCTTCAATGTTTTCAAATTATGTTGCAGATTATTAGCCCCAGAACCGGACGATTTTTTCAAATACTCTTGTCCTTGAGCCAGTACGGTCTCGACTTTTGGTCTATTTTCTTCCAATTCGTTATATACTTCCTAAAAAAATCATTATAATTTGAGCTCAAGGATATTCTCTTCTCCTGATTGCTACTATAAGTTTCATTAACCCACCATAAATCTTTCCAACTGTTCAGTAGCAGTTTCCGGTAGTCCACCAACGGGTTTAGATGCAGCAATTACTCCGTCTACTTCGCCTAACCACGAAAGAAGATCTTGAATTTCGGCCGCAAATCTAAAATAGAAAAATATTGATTAGGTTTTTCGCACGTGGTTTCATCGCAACAAGAGGCAAAAACAACCGCGTACCTTTGCGCATCCTTCAACGCATCCTCCAATTCTAATTGCCTATCGGCCGCCTTTTGCAGTAAATCACGCCATTTGCGATTCAAAGTGGACAGCTTATCTTGCGTGCTAGACGCTTCGTCGGTGCCTTTACCGCTCTCGATTAACTGCCTTCCAGCATCGTTCAACGTATCCACGCTAGACTGATGAGCCTGGATGTCGTTAACTAACACCTAAAAAAATCATAATTATTAGAATTTCCATTCATTGTTTCGACCCCATTCGCGATGCCAGATTGAAGAATCTTCTTTACTTTGAGTTTCGCCAGTTCAATCTCCAATAGCTGCGGATCTCCGGCTACAGGTTTGAGCTCGTTATCGAGCGTCTTATTGGTGACATCGATC
>VFXL01000236.1:0-180001 GCA_009761765.1 Phenacoccus solenopsis | reverse complement strand
CAGGCCAAAAGTTCGGCTAATGCGTGTTGGAATTGTCCGAGACGAAGTAAAGCATTTTCCAATTGTCGTTGTCTTTCAACGATACCTCTCAATAGTTCGTCCCATCTTCTGTTCACACTGGCTAGTGGTTCTTTTAATGCTGCTGCTTGTTCAGCTGAAGTTCTTTCGGTTAATTCTTGAGCTTGTCTATGAAATAAAAATACGCGAATGTTAACTTCATACAGAGTAATTTCGCGCAAAACAGTATATTTTTTACTCGTATACCCTACCTCGCTATCGTTCTATATCCAAAAGTACAGACATGAGTAATTATAAATTTTATAATTAGAAATATAAATAACTATATATGTTGAGATGTAAATCGCGAATACATTAACTGATATCGAGCGCCTACCTATTCAGAGCCTCCACTTTCACCATATGAGGATCGACGTCGGCTTTGAATTGTTTTAACTGCGAAATTTGACGTTTTACAGCATCAATATCAGATCCTAGCGGACCAAGTTTACTGAATCTAGTTTCGGCTTTATCCAAAAAGTCCAAAATATCTTGCAAGGTTTCATGGAACTCCATGGCTTTCTCGATGGCGTTAATAAGATTTTCTTCACGTTTCGCGAATAACGCCGTAATGTTATCCCACGCGTTATCCAAATCTTCGATATGTTTCTTAACCTCTGGTTTGTCTGGCTCTCCGCAAATTCGCATCAGCTGGTGACCACTAGCTCGGCACTGTTCAACTTCTGGTTTCGTCTACACAGGAGATGGAATAAGTTCGTGAATTATCCCATAAATTCGAATCTTGTTTTCACGATATCAAAATTTCTATAAATACCTGATCGATTTCAGCCTTGATTTCTTGCAATGCAACTTGTTGCTGTTGAATAGCGGCTGGTTGTACGGCTGGTGGTTCTTGCGAATTCAGCGAATCTTGTAGGTCTCTCAGCGTGGCCATCACAGCTTGAAGTTCCTCCCAGAATTTCTCGGCTAAAGCCAATGCTTCGTCGAGACTTCTGCCACGATCGGTTGTTGCTTTTTGTACTTCGTTCCATAAATTGTTCAATTTCTCTAATTTACGTTTCATATCTACGGAAAATAATTTACAATATGAACGAAAAAATAAAATAAAATAATAATAATAACAATAATAACAGTAATGGCTTTCTTTTTCCTTAAAAAACTTTGTTGAAGCTTTTCTCACCTCTCACGGCCGGATCAGAAGCGTTAGGTGCCTTATTGATGACATCATTGGCTGCCTTTTTCACCGCCAAGAAAGCTTCTTCTCGCTTATCTAGATCTTCAACTAAAGCTCCGTTTTCGTCGATCTGATCGCGTATCCTGGGTGGGTGCGCGGATATAGGATCAGCTCCAGCGATTTGTTCAGCGGTATTGGCCAAAGCTCGTAACATGCCTTCTAATTTATCGCTAAACTGGCTAGTTTCTTGTAAGGCCTTTTCTAAGGCTTGTTGACGCTGTCTCAATTCCAAACGAAGGGCTGCGTATCTGGCATTATCGGAATCCAAAATTTCTTGCACTTTAGCGCCTTCTTCGGGATTACATAGGCGAATAAGAGCTTCGCCAGTTTTGTTTAATTTTTCAATCAAAGGTTTATGTTCATTAATAGATTGCACGAACATCTGAAAAAAAACAAACAACGATCAATTTGGAAATATAATTGATTTTTTCTCAAAACAACGAATTTTTTAATTCATTCTTACAACAGAAATGAAGACGAAATTTACTTTCATAAATGTACATATTCAGGGCCATAGCCTGAGTGAACTAAAAAGAGAAGGTGGAGAGGTAATTTTAATATGAATATAATTTTAATTAATCGATTTTTTGTTTTACATTTTATTTTACCTTTTATTTTATTGATTATAATTATAATTCATATTAATATTTTACATTATTTTGAATCAGTAAATTTCTTTAATCAAGAGCATATTATTTATAATAATAATATGATGAGATTTATTAGGATTAGTTTCTTTTTTATTAATATTATTTTATAAAAATAATGAAATTTTTAATAATAGATTTATAGTTATCTCTCTATATATTAAAATCAAAATGAAATCGGTTTTGAGATGCGCGCGCATCCTTGTTTTGAATAGCAGGTATAAAAGGTACATAGAGGATATCACGTATACAAAGGAAAAAAAGGTTGTAAATTTTAATAAAAGCTTTTTATATGTACAATGGTAAGGTCATAAAATTGTTTAAAATGGCACGTATAAAAAGTATAAAGGATAGCAGGTATACAAAGGGAAAAAAGGTGATAAATTTCAATAAAAGCTTCGTACGTAGGCAAGAGCTAAGGTAAAGTTGTAAAATTGTTTAAAATGGCAGGTATACGAAGGTATAAAGGGGCGAGCTCATCCTGAAAGGAAGAAATCTTGGTGGGGGTAACAAATACGTAAGAATAAATTGGGTTGTGCAGTTTGGAATGTAGCAGTACTTATCGGATAAAATAATTTTTTTTTCTTCATTTAATTTTTATTGCGAGCCCCGAAGGGGCGAGTAGGCACTAGTATTTTTAAGATTCGAATATTTTTTAAAAGATTTTTTTATTTATTTAAAATTTTTCATGTTCGATCGCAGCACAACTACAACTAGAAGTATTTAAATAGAGTAATTTTATTATTGATGAATTGCAAATTAGTGAACACGATTCCCAAAAGTAACAAATTTGCTCATTTCTGCCATTAAATTATATAAACTGTATTTACTAATTACATATAATAAAATTACACAGTTCAATGGGAACATAGTACTAGTAGACGAATATATATATTTTTAAATCATGGGCTCTGACCCCTCCTCCCTCCTGGCGATGGCCTTGATACATGCATAAGCATATAATCATATGTACAGAGCGGAACTCCTACCTCGTTTCTGTCTTGTTGTTGAGCGATGAGATCGGGCCTCAATGCAGGCATAGCTAACATGGAAACTTGATGTTCCATGTCATCGAGCCATGAGCTCAAGTCAGCGTGAGACTGATGGAAATGTTCAGCTAACGGTAACGCTTGTTCCAAGATTCCTAATCTATCGGAGCTCAATTTGGACACTGTATCCATAATATCTTTGAGATCTTCCATTTTTTCTCTAATCGTTGTGATCTCTTCACTATGAACGGATTCTCTCAATACCTATGGAAAAAAATTACGATATTTAATTCGAGGTTAGAATTTCTTGACTAAATTATTCTACCAGAAAAAAAAACCGTACTTTCTTGGCAGTAGATAAAACATCACGAACTCGACTTTTTTGGCTAGAAATATCGTCATTTAAAGCTCTATGCTCTTTGAGCTGCATTCTGATAATATCGGGCTCGGCGCTAGGAGGTTCTGAGTCTCGTAATTGATTTTCCACTTCACGGAACCAATCCAATAATTCATCGATATCTCCAATAACTTCCAAAGAGCGCTAAAATGAATGGCAAATTGTTAGTGAAATACAAAACGGAGACAAAATTAATATCTTAAAAGATACTTCATTCCGGCTTACTTGTTTCGATAAATGAATTCTTTCGGCTTTCCTTTGTATTTGCTCGGCAATAGCATCGAATCGTCGATTATCGCGAGTCACCAAACCTTCGATAGTAGCGGCTCCTTCGCCGGGAGAGATCTGACATAACTGAGGTCCGATTAAATTGATGTTTTCCAACACAGGACGGAATTCTAGATCATTCAATACGGGAATAAATATTGCTCTGTATTATTTAAGTAGGTATTACCCAAAATAATGATATTGTACCTTGGATATCTAATTCAAGTCGCGCAATTTCTTCTTCTCTAGGTTCGGCAACTTGCAACTGTGATTCGGCATCCATCATCCAATCGACCAGTCTATTATGAGAGTTATGGAATTGTTGTACCAGTGGTAAGGCTTCCTAATACACATCATAAAAAATATTAATACGCGGTTTATTGAGAATTACAAGCTTTTAAAACTGGTCAAATAGAAAGCAACATACTTGAGCATTTTTAAGTAAATCGGCTCCTCGAGATACTAGATCGTGATAGCGTCTTGTAACGAATCCAATTTATCTTTTAGTTGGATAGCCTCGTCATTTGAGATGTGTTTCATTAATTCTAATCCACTGTCTACGGTACTGTCTACATCCATTTGTCTATTCGATATTTCTTCAGTCACATCCTGCAAAGAATTTTTTTCCAATATTGTATTTTTATTTTTAGCTAATGATTGTTAATAAGTGAAAATTTTCAATTTTTCTTTCCTTCACAAATTTATAATAAATTTAAATTTCATTTTTTCATTTTTTTTTTTTTTTTTGCAAATGGCAATTAATACTTACAGCCAAATCTTCCATATGACGTAACAACTTCTCAGAATGAACTGGCATCACTTTATATCTATTTAATCTGTTATCCATGCTTTCCATCCAAGCTTGTAAATCTTGATAGGTCAACACTAAATGTCTCAAACCAGCACGAGAAGCTTGCAAAAGTTGGCCAACATTCTCGGAAGCGTCCACCAGCGCTGTATATCTATCGGCGGTGTCTTGCAATTTGTCAGCGACACCGGTAGCTTCATCTTCTCCAACAAGAGCCATAAGAGCGCTGGCTACTTCGGTTAATTCAGTTAAAGCCGGTTTTTTACGTAAAATATCTTTATGAAGAGCCTAGAATTTTTTTCAATAATGAATTAATAAGCAACGAAAATTACCATGATTCATAAATAAAATAGAATAATATATACATCGTGTTCTTTGATGCGCTGTTGTATTTTTTCTTCATCCGTAGGCACCAATTCCATATCTTTGATTTTCTTCTCTGTTCCATCCAGCCATTCCAAAATCGGCACTAATTTATCTTGGAATTCTTTAGCAACTGCCATGGCACGTTCCAAAGCATCCATCCTTTGAGCGGCGCCTTCGGTCAAATTATCGAATCGTTGCATTAAATCACGTAGTTGGCGTTCAATGGCTTTACGTTCGCTCGGATCAGCACCGGTAGCGACTTCACTGCCCATAGCGAATAAGGAAGACATAGAGTTCTGACGATCCAATAACATTTTCTTCAAGAACTAAAAAATGAAAAATCATTAATAATGGCCCCTTCGTTGGTACAATCTTTATAGAAATCTTAATTCGCAAAATCTTACTTTTTGTTCTTGTAATTGGGCCTTGACTACTTTGTAATCGGCAGATGGAGGTTTCTGATTGGCGACCATTTCTTCGGTATCGGTCAACCATTTAGCCAGACCATCCAAAGCTTCTTGGAATTTACCGGATTGTAATAAGCCGACGTCTAATTTTCTGTCGCGCTCGTTCAGCTTCGAGATAAAAATAAAACATATGTAAGCCAAAAACACAATGCGAAAGGAGTGACAAATAAAAAAAATTCAATTTCGTGTTCGCATACTTTGCCCTTCAATGCATTCCATTTGTCGTTCATTTTTTCTAAATCTTTTTCAAGGGTCGAGGTATTTACTCCACCAGCGGCGGATTGGATTAAACCTTGTCCCAGTTTATTAACATCGTCTACAGACTGAGCCAGCGGTTCGATCATTACTTTTCTGAAATTAGCGAATTCGTCTTGTTGCGACTTGATCACTTCGACTTCCGATCCAACTGGCTTCAATCGTCTTAATTCTTCGCCAGCCTGTAATTAATCAACTCAGTAAATCTCCATTTCATTTTAGTTGAACTTAGATATTTCATCATTCGAAATAATGTTACTTACGTGAGTAATATCGTCCAAAACGGCGTTGTGATTTTGTTGGAAATCTAATAATTTCTCCAACATCGTTTCAATTTCGTTTTGACGATTACGCGCTCTTTCATCCAAACGGTTCAGTTGACGAGACAACGCTTCCGTTTGTTCGCGAGTAACCGCTGTATCAGGAGCGAATCCGGAGTCTACCAAATGTTCGCCTGCATCGACGACAGCTCTTACATCGTCATTAGCCACCACGATCTAGAATAAATTCAAATGATTAGCGAATTTCAAAATCAAATCGATTTTTTTCATCATTCGATAACTCACTTTCTTAATGAGTTTGATAATATCGTCCAGTTGAGATCGAACGGTCTTCACATCGCGGCCAACAGGTTTCATGGAATCTAATTCTTGTTCCAAGGCCGACAAATTGATACTCAAACCTTTGACTTTTTCCTATTATTTTTCGGTAGAATAAAATTAATGAATAACATGAATAAATCTCTATTAAATACGCATTTAAATTCGACGATAGAAAATTTTTACTTACGTTGTACTGAGCTAAAGCCGTTGACGCCGATTGTAATTGGCTGCATCGATCGTCCAATTTGGCTTGTAAGTCATCTAATCTTTCGGAGATACCATCGACATCATCCAAAAGATGAGATGCATCACCAACCCCAAGTTCGGCAGCTTCCGCTACAAGATCTTTGGCAGTTTGACGGACACCTTGTAAAGGTTTTTTCAAACCGACAGTCTCTTCTCTTAGAGCCTACAAAAAAAAGCAATAAAATGAAAATGTGCAAGCAAAAAAATGTTTAATAAAATAAAACCTGATGGCAAAGAAATTTTAAAAAATCAAAAATTAAATTCAACCTTTCAAAAAAGTTACCTTTATTCGGTCCAACATTTTGGGATCTCTAGCAGCACCACCTAGAGCATCATGAGAAGCCAATTTATCTTCGCATCGTTGCACAGAATGAGCCAAGTCGCGTAAGTTCTCTGAGAAATCACCTAATCTACGAGCGGTATCTTCTAACCACTGAGTGCGTTCCAGTAATTCTGAAATTCAAATCAAAATATTAGATTTTATAATTCAAAAAATAATTCACGCAATTTGCTATTACTCCATGTAAATTAATTACTCGATAAGAATTACTCACCGTTGTTCAACTTATCCCATCTAGTTTTCACCGCCGCCAATTCCTGTTTGACTAATTCCTTGTCGACATCACAAGCTGCGAGGAATGTCTCTCCTAATGTCTTCAAGTTCTCGAATTCTCCCGAATGCTTCCACACGTCATTTCTGAACAACGACAATTCGCGTAATTGTCTTTCCACATCCGTTCTCTTGAATGTATCCGGACGTAAAGAGTCCAGTTTATTTTCCGCTTGTGAAAGCCACGGAATAAAGGTTTCTAAAGCTTTGTAATATTTACGACAATGTTCCTGCGAATTGATTACAACGTTAACATCATTCTTTTACAATGGACGAAACTTATTCTAAAAGATGTAATCGTTTACCATGCAAGTCTGTAGTCTGGTTTGTCTGTCTACCGCATCTCTACGTAAACGATCCCACAGTTGCTGAATTTTATCCAATTCTTTTTGTAAATTACGAGAATCAGTGCGATTCAACTGGCTCGAACGTGACAGCAGATCTCGTCCTTTATTTAACAACATAATGATTTCGTGTTCTTTGTGGATAACTTCTTTGTAAATAGGCTATAAAACAAAATAACCGTTGTAAGTTAATGCAAAGATCTTTGAAAAAAATATCCTTCTTATAGAGTTGGAGGAACTTTATGACTAGCATCAAAAAACTGGCATATAGCGGCCAAAATTTTCCAAGCTTTCATATACTACAGAACTTTGCCCCCTCAACAATGTAGATCCATAAAAAAAAAAAATCTAAAAAAATTAAATTTTTTGGATTTTTTAATATTTTAGCAGCGTTTTTTTAATTCTTTGAACATGATAATTACAACATTATCAGCCTCGCGATCACAAATATCGTCTATCCGCCACTTCCCAGTTCCTTAGTAAGTTCCTCCGACTCAGCGCATTGACATGATCACTTTACCTCATGTTGTTCGACTTGTTGTTGCAAAACGTCTTTATCGGCAGATACCAACAACCTTTCCGGCAACTGGCCGAGTTGTTCGCCCAGCCATCCCAACGAACGCGCACAAGTCGCTTCGAACTGGCGTCCGTCTCTCAACGAGCCTTCGATTTCGGCTTTACGGTGATCTAATTTCTTTTGCAAATTATTATACTGTCGATTAACAGCGGACAATTTACCCTGGATTTCAGCACGTGAAGTCGGATCGCTCAGTACTTCGCAAAGCTGAGCGCCTGCCGCTTCTAAATCGGCTAATAAGGGACGTTGACCTTCCAACTGACGTTCCAACGTCTAAAACAGAATTAAATTTTGTATATTATAAATATTAATACCTTTTGACAATGTTTTCAACCACTTAATAATATTTACCTGAACTTTTCTCAATTGTTCTTCGGGTTCTTTATCCAAAGGAATATCATCCAACTGATCGGAAATATTTTGCAGAGCATCGCGAAGTCTTGCCAAACCAGCGTCAAATTCGCGCGAACTATCAGCCGCAGCCCCGAGATTCTCGGCTCGTTCCTCTAGTCGGGACAGCAAATCATTCCAACGCTTTTGTATGTTGGCCAACTTCGTTGATATTTTCTGAGCATCGGGAGATTTACGATCTGGTATTTGCGACAAGATATTTTCACCAAGGTTTTTGAAATGATTAAGCTGAGGTTGCTGAGTTCTGAATTCCTCTCGCAGCACCTATAATATGGCGAAGTTAACATCCATTCCAATACCAATGCACTTATTCTACTTTCATGAAAATTTACCTGTACTTGTTGCACTTGACTTTGAACCATACGCGAATCCGACGAAATAGGTCCCAATACGGTCATCATTCGGTCTTTGGCACTCAACCAGTTTGAAAGATTATCGTGAGTGTCGTGGAAATCTTTCAAATTTTCCAAAATTTGAATTCTACAAAATATATATTTTTGAAGTCAATCAAATGGTTCATTCATTTCACGAAATAACCATCACCTGTAATTCACTATAAGCCTACCTATTTTTACAAAGATCATTTAGATTTTTCCATCGCGTAGAAATTTCTTGAATTTCGTCGTGTAATATATCGGCTCCATAAGCGGTGGGTTTCTTTCTCAAAAGATCGTTGATTCCACTTCTAGTGCTTTCGAGTAGAGCCTGCTTTTCGTACATTTCTTCCAAGATACTCTGTTGTAAAACAAACGTAAGTATTTTCGTAAAATAATAAAGCTGAAGCTTTTTTGAAGATAGTTAAATACCCACCTTGATATTTTTAACCATTTTATCGGCGTCTTCTTTGGTTTGCGGAACTGTCTCTTTCGGCAACATTCGTTGAATTTTATCTAAGAACTGCGACAACGATCGGAAATGTTCCAAGTGCTTCCTCAGCTCTTCTTTAATATTATCCAACTCGGATTGACGATCCGAGAGTCGGGCACCCAGTAGATTATATCGATTATTTATTTCGGCAAGTTGTTGTTGTACGTCCGATAATTCTGAGAAATTCATAAAAAGAAATTAATACGAGAGATAAACGCTTTTAAATGAATACTAGAGTATATATGTAATTATTTTACCATCCAAGTAGAAACCATCTTGAGACGATCGTCGACTACCGAAACCGCTAGAACCACCGGGACTTTGCGTAAGGTAACCGATACCTCTAGACGGTGATGGCGTACTATCTTGAGAACCACGTCGACCTAAAATTTTCCATTCATGTTAATAAAATTGTAACCAAAACAAAGTTAGATGCTGGTAAAAAATCCTACCGAAAGTAGCACTCAGGGTGGTACGTTTAGTAGGAGATGCGGTATTTCTTCTTCGGGTAGGTGTCTCTGGTCGGCTAAGAGAATCAAAAGCGTTACCAAGATCATTCACTTTGTCAATAGTAACCGAGTATTCTCGATGTTCTTTCAGAATAGGCTGTAATAAAAAAATATCAAAACAATATAAATCAGTTCTTAAAAATTCAAATTTATCATATTTTGTCAACGATTCTTCACCTTCAATTCTTCGATTTGTTTTTTCACCATTTCCATCTCAACAGCTACCGGATCTAATCGGTTTACTCTGTTTTCAATGTTAGTCAACCAAACTAAAACTTGATCACGTAATTTCTCGTATGCGTTCAACTGTTCAGACCGCAATTTCGAATTTCTGTGCTTTTCATCCAACAACTGATTTAGATCTTTCCATAAAACTTCCAAGGCCTTAAAAAATTATTAAATATTACCATCTTCACCTAACAAATACGACAGTATCGTTACCTACGCAAATACCTACCTTGATTCTGTCTCGGACATTGGCAGTATCGGTAACATCTTTATGGTTGATCAAAGCTTTTCCGTCGCGGATCACTTGATCTAACGTATGCTTCAAAGTTTCCTTTTGCGCGATAAGATCTTCAACTTTATTATCCGAAGCTTCGGGTACAACTTCTAAAGCTTCGCCAAGCCACCTCTCCAGTGAAGAAGCTTGATCGTTGAATACCGTCAAACCATGATGAATTTCCGCCAACAGTTCGTTACGCTTAATCGTTTTATCGTATAATTTGTCGTATCTGAAAAAGAAAATAATCGATAAATTGAAAGAATTTCTTAACAATCGTCAGATAGTTGCCTAGGCTTTTCCAATAAATCGATTCAAATGATTTTTATATTGAAAGTAAACATTTGATATGAGAATATGTCATCAAACAATCCAAAAAAAAGAAAAAGTAAAATAAAATTGTAAGAAACGAGCCTTAACCAGCTTTCTAGTAAACGCAAACTGTTCGCATGATTGTAATGAGTTAGATTAAAAAAATAGTATCTTGAGTAATCTTACAGAAAGAAAAAGTTAGCAAAAAGTAACCAAATTTCCTCATTTTTTTTCATTTATTTTGATATCAACTTATGAAAAAAAAAAACATACACGCTGCGAAAATAATATTTTTAAATTGAATTTTAAAAGTTGCGGTCCTACAGTTGTTGGAAAAAATTGGAATCCACCAATAATTATCAAATTTTACAATAGAATTAATAGAACGAGCAATAAACAACAATTTTTTGGGAAAATAGTAAGAAAAAGCAGGCTAGTATTGAACGAAAAATTGAACAAACATGTTATTCATTTCTTAATGAATAAAAAAATCGATTGATATCGAAATACAAGGCTGAATAAATTTTATATTAATTCTCAAATTTTTTTAAAAGTAATAAAAATACACAAAATCTAAATTCTAAGTTAAGGTACCAACCGTGATATAACGTCTCGTAATTTAGTTTCAATTTTCTTCGCCAGTCTCGGATTACTAGCGGTATTAATGAGCTCTTGAGCTGACTGCGCTACACTGTCAACGCTAACTTTATGAGAATCAATATCAGCACGTAAAACACGATGTTCCCTCATTTGATCTTCTAAACGTTCTTTGTGTAAACTAGCAGGTCTGGTGATATTTCTGTAAATTCGACAATTGAGTTGGTTTCGTTCATGATCAATAACAAACATACGAAATAAATCATTACGAGCTTTACTTCAAAGTATTTTCGGCATCGTTCAGCCAATGGAGAAGACTATCCAAAGCATCTTGAACGCCTTGAGATTGTACCAAAGAGTTATCCAAAGTTTGACATTTTTCGGCCAAAGCGTCGCATAACTGACGATACTTGTCTTCCAATTCGATAACAGGATTTTTCAAATTAGCGGCTTCCGTAGGCGATAACTGTCCTTCAAGGGATCTTAGCAAAGCATCTAATGCCTGTTTGGCGTTATCGATTAAACGACCTTGAGCAACGAATTCGTTATTCAGAGCTTTGGTTCGGCTCAATTGATCCTCTAATGCGTTAGGATCAGCAGCTACCGGTTCTATCAAGATCTAATAACAAAAAAATCAACGATAAAAAAAAGCCAAAAAATTATTCGCTGCAATGTTCTTAACACCACTCACCTTATTAGCTCGTGGTTCGGCTTCTCTCAACCATGCTTTAGCGGCACTCAAAGCATCTCTATATTCCTTTTGTTTGGAGCCCAAACCGCTTAATTTATCAGACAACGCGTTAACTCTGGCCAACAAGTCGCGATATTGAGCGCTAACCGTTGCCACAGTGTTCTTAACAACACTATCCTGCGTCGAAATCGGTTCGATATGCGTTAAACGAGACGGTAAACTGGTTCTAAATTCGTTCAAACAAGTCAAGTATTCCTTAGATTCGTCGATGAATTTCTGAGCAGCCATCGTAATGAAACGTAAATCGGCTTGGTGAGCGATTACGTCCGAGACGAAATCGCGAGTTGATTCGAAAGATCCGTCCATTTTGTTCAAATTAGAAATAGATTTTTCTTTTTCTTCCAACGTTTTCTGAGCTTTTTCCATCCACGTCGTAAATATGGTAAGGTCATTTTTGAATTTCGTCAGCTCGTCTCGAGCAGCCAACAATCGGCGTAGAAGTTTATCCGTTCGTTCGTTAGCGCGGTCGTATCGTGTACGCAGTGATTTGCCCTTTCTTTCCAAATTGCTGATTTCATCTCGTGACAGGTATTCGCTACCAGTCGCTACAACCTGACGGACTTGATCCAAGCAACTGGTAACCGGTCGAGCTTGAGAGTCGATTTCTTCTTTCAACAACTGCGAAATATTTTCGGGTATTATTAACGTTTTTTACATTAAGTTACAACCACCATTTTCTATTTTTAGCTGAGCTTTTACTAATAATGGCGAAAGCTGTTGCAGTCTACATGATTTAGGAAGAGACACATATCATAACTACAAGTATACTATTACTATACTCCAAATTTCTAGTTATTGCGCTCAAGATTGTTGAAATTTAATGAAAGTTTGAACATTTTCAATTATGGTTTTAAGTACAAGCTCAAATAATCAAAATATTCAACTTTTAGCTCACTAAAAAATGGGTTTGGAGAGGAGTTAAAGAGAAAATCAACTTATAGAGAAGAAATTAAGTCAACTAATTTCAAGAATGATTTTCGTTTCCTCGCCAAATGTACCTAGAAACTTCAAACATTGTATACAGAGCTTGTTGGGAACAAATATAGAACTTTGAATATGGCTTAAAATGGATCCAAAATAGCCTACCATCAAAATTTGAGGAGGGCTTGAATCGCCTTAAATAACTGAAATTTAGTAAAAATAGACTCGCGCAATTTCTGCGGACAAGAAGTGCTACACACCTAAAATTCAACTTGTTAGGTGCTTTTGGAGGGGGCACGTGGAGGTTTTCATCACTGGTACTGGGTGTGAGCGCGAAGAGATTAATAAAATTTCAACTAGACACTGTTAAAAACTCAGCTCCAGGAATACGGTATGACTGTTTATATTTTCAATTTTTTTTCTACATTTACCTTTAAGATATTTATTTGGTTTCTTAATTGATTAACATCTTCTTGAGCGACATCTTGATTCGAAATACGATCTTCAATTTCACCAATCCATGACAGTAATTCGGTTAGCGTGTCGTCACATAATCGATATTTCTCCTCCATTGCTTGCTGCAAATGGAAATTCACTCCATTAATAAGTCATCACAAATTTATTAAATTATTATAATGAACATAAAGAAGCAAAATTAAAACTTCATCGCATCAAAAATGAATTTTTTTCGTATTTTCTCGTCAAAAACAAAAAATATTCAAAAAATCTTCTACTTCCGTTCGAAAATTCGTCGTCACATTAGTCACAATATTTTTACGACGAATATCATCGAACGGATTCAACGATGTTGTTTGTTACTCAAGCGTTTAAAAAGCTAAAAAAAAAATGTATGTATGAAATAAATGTAACATGATAATTAAGAATAACAGTAGAAGTTGGTTAGAAAAAAAAAAAAAAAAAAAAAAAGAAGAAGAATGATTGGTGTTAAAAATATAAAAATTAGCATTGCCGATGAATTGGTTACGTAAGCGGTATGTTTTTACAGCCAGATAACTGTAAGCGTATGTCACCAGTATCGAATTAATTGCCGCCAAATTGTTACTACAAACGAAGCCGTTTTAGCCTTTTCCTTCGAGGTTTAATGAAAAGCTAAAAAAGTTCAGCGTAAATAATATGTTGGTAGGGCGACGCATTTTAATTATTAAAATGAAACACAAGTGCGAGTTGGCAAACAAAACATCAAACAAATACAGCCATGATGACAATACCTGCAACAATTCAAATAAATGCAAAATCTTTTTAGATTATCGTAATTAATCGTTCGCACAATATGCTTTGGTATCATGAATTCTTTCGTAGTCGAATTCACGTTCGCACGCAACGATTAAAGCGATGACATTATAGTCAACTCGTGTCGTGAATATAACACAATAAAAGCTCGAAAAAGCTAGCAAACATGAAATGAACACTGAATGAAAAAAAAAAAAATCAAATAAACATTACTCACCCTAGCTGTGGCCGGAAGTATATATCCGTGATTCTTGGCCTTCATAAGATCCATCGAACGATTGCTAACGGTTTCTAAAAATTTACCGGCGATTGTGTCCAATATATATTTATCGACGGCTTGAGGAAACGTTAAAATTTTCCCCTCGCTCGTATCCTTAACGAAGACGGACTGTGGATCGATGATTTTTGCCTTAACGCAATCGTCTAGCGTCAATTTACGTTTCGTTTTCGTTGCGAAAACTTCGTTTTTATTCGTCGACGAATAAAACGGATCGTTGAACAGACCGGTAACCGGATTATAGAGTCCGAAATGTAAAGCTTCCAATAATGGTAAACTATCGGTCACGATGAGACCATTACGCAGGGCCTCCGATAGATTGTATAATCGCGATGAATTCGTATCGATAAGGGTATTCTTGTCGGGGTCGAACAAGCCCTTTTTAATCGACTCGTCTATTTTCAATAGACGTATATTCGTGTAGTCTTTCACAAGTGCCGTATCAGGATCGATGAAGCCTACAGCTAAGGCATTTTTCAACGACACAACCACACCGCTATGCGGATCCTTAAATGTACCAGTTTTCGTATTCAGGCACTTTTGCTCAACCGCTTCGGCAAACGAATATGGTTTCTTTAAAAACAAATCTCCTCTAGGAGTAATCGCTTTGCGAGGAATTAAATCACAGCCGCTAGATGTAAACTTGATTGGCATGCCTGGATCGATTTCTTTACTCTTGATTAATTCGTAGACGACGACGTACTGTCGAGGAGAAAGGGCGCATTTCATCACAGCCTCGGTGGGTTCAACGAGACCTTTAACAATTGCATATTCTAACGTACATTCTAAATTATCTTTCAATTTAACGCTCGTAGAATCTTCTTGGGGTGCACTACCGACACGACGAGCCTCTTCCACTGGAACGATTTGGCCCTCGATGGAGGGAATATTCAATAATTTATATACGTCGTTTTTCGGATCTCTAATCAACACAGCATCTCCACTTATGAATTCTTTCTCAACCGCTTCCCGCACCGAAATACGTTTCGACGTCACAGGATCCACGATCATACCGTTTTTCTCGTCGAAATGTTCGTACTCGACGACATCGTGAAAGAGTCTATCGAAATTCGGTACTATTAAAACTCGTTTACAGGCTTCTCTGAATGTAATTTGTTCGTTACTCTTGGGCATCGCGTAAAACCCTGATACGTCGTCGATAACGCGTAATTCCACCGCTTGCGGTAATTTCAAGAAGTTTTCGTACTCCAACGACTTCACCAACGAAGCGTCCGCGTCGATTAAATTCTGTTTCACCGCTTCTCGCAACGTCAGTCTACGATCATTTTCCGGATTCACGTACAATCCGTCGTGGAAGAATCCCATCACAGCTGCCTCGTACAGGCCGATATTTTCGATTTTCACGATAAAGCCCAGATTACTGGCTTCCACCAGATTCAACGATTTACCCGTACGAGGTGTTCGGAATCTACCCAAAACGTCGTCGATCAGGCCTCCGTCGCAGCTATCCTTCAACGATAATACTTTCTCGTTTTTCCTATCCCAGTAACAAGGCGTCGCGTAATTAATCACGCGCTGCTTGATGGCCTCTCGTAGCGTGAATTTTTCTCCGCTATTCGGATTTATCATTTTACCGTCGCTTTCGTCGTAAAAGCCTAAATCTAGAGCTTTCTGCAACGGCATCATTATCTTATTATCGAGTATCAGTCCTTCGTTGTAGGCTTGTATTAGAGATATTTCTGCACCCGTTGATGGATGCTTGATGGTAGCAGTATCGCCATTTATAAGGCCACCTTGTAAGGCTTCCATCAGTAGTAACTTTTTCACCGGTTCCGAACGCGTATCTTTCACCAATACCGAATTCGGATCTAATAAATTTTTTTCGATCGCTTCTTTCAAGGTTAAATATTTTCCTATATTCGGGTCTAAAAATAATCCGGTTGTTTCGTCGAATACGCCTTTATTGATGGCTTCTTTAAGAGTCATCGGGCGTCTCACCTCGATCAATATACCAGAGTCGATGGCTTCGTGAAATGAAATCTTACGTTGGCCGATTTTAATCAACGATTTTTGCGCGTCAATAATACCCTCGTCGATGGCGTGCTCGAAGCTCAACGTTTTATTATCGTATTTCAATATAACCGAAGACGGATCGACGACGATTTTCATGATTTTCCTTTTTTTATCGTCCGCCTTCGGTTCACCACTACTACTTGGTATCTCAACCACCATGTATTTCTTCTCAATGGCCGTATTAAATGCCATTTCCACAGGTACCAAAACCAACCCTTTCTCCAAGTCGATTAAGCCATCCGATATGGCTTGATGTATAGGTAAATATTTATCGTGTATGACATCTTTGATTTTAATCTCGCTAATATCGATGAACTGCGCATCCACAGCCTGCTGGACAGTTTGAAGGGAACCGACGCATGGATTCAGTATCTTCCGATTTTTCGGGTCGTAATATTTACACAGAACGGCGTCCATTAAATTCATCTTAAAGGGACGATTTATAATCAGTCTTTCGCTAATTGCTGTGTCTAGTTTAATTGGTTTCCCTGTAATGGTATTGTTTAAGCAGCAATTGCTCAACAACCCGATCTCCATGGCCCTATCTAAAACAACGTATTCGTTCGACTTGATATCCTTACATTCGGCCAAAGAAGGATCAACGATTTGCCTATTCACCGCTTCCTCCAACGAAATCCCATCTCCAGTGGTCTCGTCGATTATTTTATTCCTATTTCTGTTATATTTTCCGTTTCGTACGAGCGCCACTAAGCATATGGGTTTCCTACATGGAAAAACTAGTCCTTTACGGAAGGCGCTGGCCATATCGAATTCAGCATCGTTGACGCGTAAAACACCCACATTCAAATCCACCATACCGCAATCGACAGCATCGGTTAAGCATAATATTTCATTAGTGAACGGATTCCGAACGCAAACCGAATCAGCTAGGATGAAACCGGTGGTAAGGCATACGTGTAAGTCGAGCATTTGGCCAGGTTCTACTTTAACGCGACAGGTCTTTCTGTCGACGATACCGGCTTCGATGGCCTCTTCGAACGTGACGCCGATAATCATGCGATTCATTTTCGGCGAATCCAATTCTGTGATCCAACCGAGTTTGACGCTTTCGAAAAATGTGATTCTACGCTCGGTATTCGGATCGGTCATGAAACCTTCATCGTTGTCCACCAGATCAAACGTTAAGGCGCTTTGGATAGGTAAATAGGAATCGATTTCTTCCAGATCTTTGACGAAAATGTTATTAACACGAAATAAATTCTCGTTTAATATCAACTCGCGGAAACTAATTTCGTCGCCGGTTTCCGGATGCAAGAACATTTGATTTTTCGTATCGTAAACACCCCTCAAGGCTAGATCTTTCGGGGTTAAATGTTTCGTTATCGTTATATAGTTATCCCACATGGGGCTAATCGGTTTTACGTCACGTTTCCCTTGTTTTGTGCACGCGTCTGCTACCATTTTTCCGGCTAATAAAGGTGCCCCGAGGACAGTCAGTAAGCCCATCTTTACTGCGTCTTTCATCGAGATATTACGACCGCAGTCGTCTTTAACAGTTCCTTTTCGCCCATCTACTATACCGGCTTGAATTGCGTCTTTTAAAGTGACCGCCATTTTATTACGTTTATCGTAGATCAGCATATCGGCATCGAGTAATTTCCCTTCAACTGCTTCCTCTAAGGTTAGCAAATCGCCTTTTTCGGGATCTTTAAATTTGGCTGCATTTTCGTCGTAACTCCGCAAAAAAGCGTCCACCGTTTCGTATTGTTCTTTCGGCATGGCGAAATTATCCGATACGTCGTTTCCGATTACTACTATTTCAGCTTGTTCTAAATTTTCGTAGAACGGCACAGACATTATCAAACCTTCTCTTATGGCAACCTCTAATGGTTTCTTTTCGCCGGTTAATGGGTGTTTGATTTCGTTCGTATTCGAATCGTAAAGTCCTTTTTGCAGAGCTACCGGTAAAATCATACCGGCCGGTGGTAACTGCGTTTCGTTGGTGTCTTCGACGAAGATATCTTTATGCGACATGTTAACAAGGTCGACGTCACCTTGCTGAGTTTTAATGTGTAAATTATCGCCTACGATACCTTCTTTCATAGCATCTTCTAAGGATAACACGTTACCGGAGCTCGGATCTCTGATTTTAGACAGAGGATCTACGATATCGCAAGCTATGGCTTCCGGTAACGTTATATTGGCGCCGGTTTCCGGATGAATAATTTTACCATTTTCCACTAAACCCTGGGTTAATAGATCCGGCAACGATAAACTCTTCGCCACCGGTATCAGTAATTTCACATCGGATGATGAATCGTCCAAGATGCCTCTTTCGACGGCTTCTTTAATCGAAATCATGTCTCCTCTTTGAGGATCTTTGATTAATTTAGCATTCGGATTGGCGTTGGTTAAATCCAGAGCTTCGAATAAATTCAACTGTCTGCCATCCGAGTCTTTCATCTTCTGAAGACTTTCGAACAGATTGGCGGTTTTTTCGTCGATAATTCCGCTGCTAATCGCGTCCTTAGGTTTAATTTTCTTTTTACGCATTTTCTGCAGTATCACCGGACGAGCTCCTTCGATGGCTGGCGATACGGATTTCGCTTTGCCGATCGAAACTAAATATTTCGGCTCAGTTGTCACCCTACTTCTGGTCAACTCGGCTAACGAAGGGCCTTCGTCGTCTGACGGTATAGACGTTGATTCTAACCGACATGCAGGTGGTTTATCATCCGATACGGTTCGCAGGGCCGATATACCGCCGGTTAATTTTTTCGTCGCCATCAACGAACAGCCTAGAATGGCTACTACGCCAGTTTTGATGGCGTTGTTCAAATTCATCTTGGTACCATCTTCGGCCACGTAAGTTTCCGATTCTACGTCGACGACGCCCTTCTGCGCAGCTTCTCGTAGATCCATTTCGACGCCTGATACGGCGATTTTAATATCCGACGGGTTTATTTTACCGCTTTTAATCGCGTTCACGATGTTATCGGAGGAATTGCGATCGACGAAAATCACCAACGCTGTTTCCGGATCGAAAATCGTATTCGGACAGATTTGAACCGGTTCTAGGGCGTTACCGGCGTCTTTCTCGTCTTTAGACGATTTCGTGAATTTGGCGAATTGCACGAATCGCGAACTCTCTTTGTTCGCCGGAACCGTTGCATTCGTGACGAACAATATTAACGATCTTTCTATCGCCTCTTTCATGGTAATACGTTCGTTTTCGTTTAGCTGATAATGCCCCGTACAATTTAGAATTTGTTTCTCTAGGCTCCGTTCTAGGGATACTTTACGACCTTTGTTGGCTTCGACGACGACCGCCGATTTTGGATTGATGATTTCTAAATTTATACACTCTTCGAAAGAAACCAATCGATCGGTGCCAGGGATTATGAAAAGCCCGCTAACTGGATCGAAGTATTTTGCTTTAATAGCCGTCTCCAAGTCCCAACCTTCTGGCGGTACTTCGAAATGATCCGAGTCACCGAATTTCTCCTCCGTTTTCGGCGGCGACTTCATTTGCAGAGGTTCCAACATTTTGATTATTTTCTCCTTAATGGGCGATTTCGTCGGTGATATGGTTTCTCGATCGCTCGTATCTTCTGACGTTGGTACTTCTGGTAAATCATGGCAGGATTTCAATTCTTCGGCTTTATGATGCGAAATTCCCACCTCTAAGGTTTCCACAGCCGCATTACTACTCGGTAGCTGCACCGTTGTAGCGTATCGTACTATCGTCTTGGTGATTGTCTGCGTTGATAAGGTGATGGCCAATAGACTCTTGAGCGTGGCCACCCCTTCGGCGGTGATTAGTTTTTTTTTGATGGCTTTGTTAAATGGTACATCGATATTTTTACCTCGATCGATGATCATTCCAGTCTTGGGATTTATGTAGCCGAAAACGGCTGCTTCTATCACAGTCAACTCTTGCGAATCGCGTTTAATTCCGATTTTTTTGTCGAACATTTTACGAACTTCCGCTCGAACGCAATTCTTTTCGGCGGCTTCGTCCAACGATACGAATTTTCCGTTATATCGACAGCACACTGCGTTATTCTCGTTTTTCACCAAGCCCACATCGATAGCTCGATTAAAATCGACGAATTCGTCGCTCGACTCGAGTTTAAAAGCGGCTATATCGAAGACCGATTTCACCGCCACCGAGTATAAGAATCCTCGTTCGACGGCGTTGTGAATCGGTATCATTTCCTTGGTCACTTTATCAACGTAGAAACAAGTCGGCGTGATCAATCCGTCATTCAAAGCGTCCCCTAGTGTGACCAATTCGCCGGTTTGTTTGTTCACGACAGTTTTATGCAAATCGGCGTCCAACACGCCCAACTTAACCGCTTCCAGTAACTGGACGTCGGATCGATAAATGGGACTTTTAAACAAACCGTTTTCTTCGATAACCTCCATATCGACGCAATCTTTCAAGCTCAGTGGTTTTATAATCAATCTCCTTCGTTTGGCCTCGTGTAACGAGATCGTTTCACCGGACAAACCGTGGTGGTATTTTTCACCACGCACTATACCGCATTTGAGCGCCTCGCTCAACGTGATTTTATTATCGTTAACAGCGTCGACGATTTCACGGCTACCCGCGTTCAATATATTCTTCTCGATAGCCGCCTTAATGTTCAACCTATTACCGGTATCTCGATCTAAAATCAACCCGCTCCTACGATCCACCAATTGCAAGCAAATCAAATCGTACAACGATAACGATAAATTGGCGATTTTACGCGCCACACCTAACTCGCGACCATCATCGGCAATGCTAAGCTCTGGCGAAGATGTCGAATTCACCTTTAGTCTTTCCATAGGTCCTCGTTCGGCGTCCACCAATTCGCGTTGAATGGCTTCCAACAACGACATCGGCGCTTTGCCGTCGCTCTGCACGATACCACAAGGACCTAATAGTTTTTCCGCCAATTCCGGCATGACTAGACCACATTGCACCGCTTCCGGTATACTAATATATGTAGATTTGGAACCAGGGTTCACGGCTATTTTGCCCGAACGCACGTCCAATATCCTCAGTCTTATGGCGTCCTCGACGGTGAGTATTTCTTTGGTTTCCGGATGCACGATACCTTTCATTTCGGTGATATCGAAACCGTCCTCGGACGTACCGATACCTTCTTCCACTTTATTAACCCTACGTAACGAGCGTATCTCCGTGAAGTGCATCGATTCGTAGCCCGTCGTCCCGTTACCGTTCAACGCTCCCGATGCCGAGTTACCCATATTTGACGACGGCGATCCTAAATCTAAATACAAGTTACTCTTCGCTTCTATGCGATCGCCGGCGTTTCCATTTGTAATCCTGAAACAAATTTTTACACGTGCGTTTAAACGAAATGGCCGCAACTCGTACTTCAAAAATCACAGATTAAAACTCACAGCGCCGACGTCGGTCTTGATTACACATTAGGTATAGGATAAAATTGGTTTTTAGACATTGTATACGAATTTATTCTTTTTTCAATAAGACTTAATTTTTTTTTTTAAATTAACAAGCTAATAACCTTTTGCTCTTTTTAAGACATTTTTTAAATTTTATTTCAATTCAGAAAATTCAAGATTTCTGCTTCTTTTTACAAAGCGTGCGTCCTATCAACCTACCTCCTCACTACAGGCGTGAGAATAACAAACTTTTCAAACAATGAACACCCAAGCTCTTTTTTGGAAGGATAGAAAACGAAAAATCAATATGTATGTATGCATGGAGACCACATGTTGGCATGGTTTTGCTCGAGAAGGGGTAGAAGGGAAAAATGATTGTATCCAGGATGTATCAATGAGAGGTGTTTTGATTTTTTTTTTTTTTTTTTTGTTATACATTTTGTTGATTCATAAGCAGCATAGTTTGGGGAGGGGAAGGGGGCGTGATATTTTTCTGACACCATAAATTTTTTAAACGGATAAAAAATTTATAAATACACTTCAGCACCTCTATTCTCTATGTTAACGTTTGATCATAGAGAGGTTAATTTCTCGGGGTATTTTAGACGGAATATTCATCAATGCATAATAAATATAAATGAATTGGATTTTTAAAAAAGTATTAAATTCTAATTATTTATGAATAGTGGAATATTGAGACATCAAAATAATGTTGTAATTTTTCTGTAGCAATAGGTTATGGGGAGATATATTTAGCAATTTCTGAACGCTAATAAATTGGCTCAAATATTATTAATTGATAGTCTTTGATATAATCAAAATTGTTTTTCGAAAAAAAAAAAAAAAAAAAAAAAAAAATTGAAAAATCTAACTTAAAGACCACTGAAAGAGCAAATTTTGGTAAGAATAGGTTAATATCGCATTTTTGCATTTCGATTCACCATCCGTAAAAATACATCAAAACAGCTAAGATAATATATTAATGAGGTAATGAAATTTTCAAGAAGTGCAGAAGAATTAAAAATTAAAAATACAATCAAATCAATAAGTTTTAATTTTCATTTATAATTTTCAATTTTCATATTATTTTCTGTTGTAACGTTTGAACACTTTTTTTATAAGTTTTTTTTTTCTCTTTTGCGAAGGATAGCAAGAAAGTTTTTTAGAAGAGTGGCGCGGAGTACCGGGTATGCGTACATAATTATGGCCTATTTAATTATAAGATTGGAACAAATTTACTTTAAAGAAAATAAATAGTGAAATATCAACCTTTTATTAATGTTTTTTTTTTAATTAATTTTTTTTGTACCATCTAACCCAGCAACAAAACCGCACAATTTTGGATGTAAGAAATAGACTATAGTACCCAGGTCGAAAAAAATTGCAATAATTCATAGCAAAAATAAAATTAATTATATTCAATTAATTTTAAAAATGTATTTTCTTTTAAATTTGAATATTTGATTGCAGCAGGTTTATGCTGCAACTGTTATTATGGAAGAATTTTACAAATTTACGACAAATAAATATAAAAAATAAATAAATTCGTGAGAAACGTTTTGAACCCTTCTCAACTTTCTCTCGACTTCAGACCAAGGGGAAGGTAGGAAATTGAGAACTATTACTATCATATATGTAAATAAACATGTCCATTTTTGAGAGGAGAGGAGAAAGCGGGGGAGGGGGTGTTGATTGAAAATATTATTACGCTTGATACTGAACAAAAGAATAATTTATTTGAAGAAAATGCGATGTATGAGAAATTAATAATTTCGATTAAATTGAAATTTGAAAAAATTCAAGAGGGGGAGAGTACAAACGATACTTTCTATCTGTTAAATGCTTTGAAAGGGAGGGGAGTAGCAACCACCCATACGACTCTATCACTGGCCTCCACTGAGTGCTAAAAATATACGGTGTAATAAAAATGAAAAAAAAAAAAACTAAAAAATGAAACGAGAAATTTCAACAATCTACCCCCTCGCGAAGTGAAAATTTTAAACCACATAAATGGAATACATACGCATTCATCAATCGGAGATGAAAAGCGAATAAACAAAAACAAACATACCTGTCCGCAGATGAAATATATGTCGTAGAAGTGGACTGCTGCTCGTAAATACTAAACTCCGTTCTAAACGTTCTCAATGGTTTAGGTTCCATGTTATCAACCAACTCCTACACGAATTAAAAAAATATTTCGTCAACTATTATTTGGTAAATTCGCGGTATCATTTTACAACTACATAGGCCACATCACGTCTTAATTGGATAATGTAATGTTCTTCCGAATGCAATCATCAAATTGGCCTTGAACGATTGTTTAAAACGATCAAAAGATCTGACAAATTATTTTCGAAAACGAAAGAAAAGTAAAAATGAAGTCCAACGCTATGTAATTTAGTCGATTCGGTAGCAAACCTAAGAAAATCTTTTTTCGCCACACTTATCTACGCAAGGTCATAGTCATCATCATACGAATATGTTCGAAAAATAAACTCGACGATACGATAAACATTATCATCATCGATCACCGAACGCGCAAATACCGAAGCGAACTCTCGTTTTCACCGAAACAACCGATCACTGTCGACAACGACGTCTTAGCGCCATCGAAAACCAATTCGTATTATTCGAATAATATTTTCACGGCATGCCCGAGCGAGTGGGCAGAACAAGTATGTCGAGATTGTTTTGAAAAAAAAAGTGCGAAAAAAAATACACGCGTCAAGTGGGAGAAACACCGTTCGTATGTCTCGCAGTTCAATAAGATCGAGAAAGGCTAGCGAAAAAGTCATTTCTCTCTTACACCGGCATAATTACCATACACAAAATAGTACAAATCTTGGCGAACCACTTATCTACAAATCCCAAATGGTCGTGGCAATTACCGCGTACGTTAATTTATTAATTATAACGCGCCGGCGCGTGTATGCCTTAAATTTGCACTCTATTTATGCGAACGTTTTTTTTCTTCTTCTTTTTCTTTTTAATAATTCGTTATACGCGATTATAATTATCAAACGAAAGGCATTTAGAAGGTATATAGGTGCGCCAGTGTTTCTTACAGCTGACTATAGACCACTTCCCACACACATATAGCACAACAAACCAGTCACAGTAACTCTTCGCCAAATATGGACAAATCGAGATCTCTTATCATCGAACTCCCTGCATTTCCTGCAATCGGTATATTCTTTTTTTTTGGTGTGAGTGTTTTTTTTTTTTAAATCCTCTTTTACTTTATACGTTTCATTCTCGAAAAACCTATTTTCTAATTTCGTGCCTACAGGCGACACCGAAGACTCGAATATATACTGAAAAAGTACGACGATTTCATTCGCCGTTACAAAATTACCTTTAATTCCGCGTCGTCCGGATATAGAGCGGCCATCTGCTTAATTCGGTCGTATAAAACGTTCATCAACGTTTCGAAACGATTATTCAACACGTCCAAATCGTGCGACACCGCTGCTTCGCCGCATCCGGAGATGTGTTCTAGTTTGATCTTTTTTTTATTATTCACAGAAGTCTCCAGCTGCGGGTGTACCTCATCCACCAACCATTCGCAATAGTGTAGCAATCGTACGTCGTAAATCTAGTGTACCGAGGTTTAACAAGTGCAATTTGGTTAGGGGTTAGGAGCTCATGTTAATCCAAATGTTATTGATTGATGTCGGAGAATTTTTCTTTTCGTAATAATTTAATAATTTTTTTTTTTTTTTTGAAAATTTGAAAAATATGGGGAAAATAATACACTTAATTATTCAATTAATGAGTTCATATATCGAACATTATAGTCGAACAAATGTCAACTAAAAAATGAAAAATGAAAAATTCGAAAAGGATTTCATATGAAAATAAAAGACATTTGTAAATCTTACCTTGGCTTCTCTTATAAATCTACCACCGTCAATGTTAACTTGTTCTACCGCTGGAATCCTTTCCGTAACTTTTTTAAATAAATTCTAGACACAAAGTAAAATAACAGAGATAATCCCTGGATACTTTAAACGTTCCAATTTCTCGTCGTATATTTTTCCTAAAGAATAATAATTTTTTCGAAAGAAAAATAAACGTCGTCTCTTGACGTGTACGTGTTTGCCATTAATTATGCGTTGTAGTTAATTTTAGTCCGTTGGTTAATGTTAAGATGTGACTGATATGTACACAATTTTTTTTAGTAATGTTAATATACCGCCATGAATATCCCGTTGTAATGAAATCGAAAAAATTATCGATTCTGTTTGTTTCCTTCGTGATGTTAGCGTAGTGAAAAAAACATACCTTAGTTGGTTCAATTTGCTCTATAGCCTGCGATTTAATCGGCGTGAGCGCGTTTAATTTTTGGTAACTTTCTTCGATTATTTTTACCTCCGTTTGGTAGGAGTTGGCGAATTTCTCCAACAAAGCGTAAGCGGCTTCGCAACTTCTTAATCTGTAAACGAATATTTTGAAGAATACTTCCCTTCAATGGATCGGATTTTCTTCCGCGGAATCTTACCTATCGACTAGTTGACTGCAAATATTATTCCAACGAGTAGTGAGTCTATTCAGCTCGGTATCTAGACGATCAAGATCGTGGTGTGGACCGCCGTGGTGAATGTGATGTCTCGATTTCTCGACCAAACGTCTGGTATTGCGGCCATCCTCCATTAACTGATCGATAACGGACTGCTGCATCGTTACATTATTTTGCAACGTCAGCAGATCTTTATGGACCTATTTATCGAGAAAAATTCCATTTTTAATAAAAATTAATTTTTTCATTTCATTTAAAATAAATTAATAATTACAAATGAATTTTATTTCCTTTTTTGTAATACACAATATATTTTCTAAGAATAATTTTTTTTGGATTAATTTTTCTTCTTATGAAATTTTATAGCATACTAAGAATAATTTCTCGATTAAATTCATACACTTACGGCTTTTAGAGCTTCGAGTTCAGATGGCATTTCTCCATAAGATGCCAATTTGATCTCGAAATCTGACAAAACATGATTCATTTCGTTCATGCCACTTAGTAAGATTTCAACACACTTCAATCTGCAATGCAAAATAATTATTAAAGAAATTAAATTTCACCAATTTCTCTAATCCATCAAGTCCAATAAATTACCTTTCAACGTATAAATGCGATAAATTCCACAAATTGTTCCACTGGTTCAATACTCGGTCCATTTTAGACTGAATAGCCGGAGTTTTACGAGTTATACCTTTAAACGCTTCTTGTACTGCGTCCATGTCGGAATTCAAAGCCTAAAGGAAACCATACGTTAAGATGATTAAATGACAAATTCGTCGAATTTTTTTTGCGAATTATTTAAAAATAAAGCTTACTTTTAGCCTGGTTTCAAAATCTTTGTGTTGAATAACCAGGTGTTCGAGACTATCGACGTCTCGTGGAATGGGTGAATTCAGTTTGGTGTTCAGCGTATGCTCGGCTTCGTCTAACGAAGCTTGAAGCAAAGCGATTTTATCGTTAAATACTCTGGTAGCGTTTCTGTTCTCCTCTGTGAAATAACATTCGTATGAAAAATCGATATTAGTACTAAACTTATCGAAATACGTGACTAAAAATAGATGAAAATTTACCATCTTCTCTGGCACGTCTCTCGAATTCGTCGAATAGTCGATTTACTTCGTCCATTTCTCTTCGCAATCTACGCAACTGAGGATCAGCCGGATCGCCTTCTTCTAATAATTTGGCGGCATCTTCGTTGAGAGCTCTACGAATAGCGTTCCTCTGATCGGCTCCCATGGCCAAGAACTACAATAGAAAATGCGGCTTGAAATAAAAGTGTTAAAAAATTTTTTTTTTCGAAGTCGATACTTACTTGAGCCAAATCCCAACTACGCACAACTTTGATAGTGGAGAATATCATGTTCTGCCGCATACGCAACTGTTTACGTTGCCATAATGCGATCGATCGTTCGAATTGTCGTTTCAGCCTTTCGACAGCTTCTAAAGCTTCCTTATCGGGTGGCGGTATTAAGAATACTACGCCTGGAATATTGCAGTCGGATCCGCTAGCGCCGCTCGACACTCTCCATTTGATCCTGCCGGAATTATCATGCAATACCCATTGATCTCCTTTTTGAATGTTCACCTGTGGTCAACATACGAAATATAATGAAATAAATATGATAAATTAATTTTTACACTTTTCTCAACATAAAATTATTATTAAAAAAAAAAAAACAAAAAAAAAAATTTCAAATTTAATCTGAAATATATTTGACTTTAGCCCTAACCACATTGATACTTACGTTATTTTGTTTATAATTACAAATAGCGAGTATTGGTATAGGTCTGGTAACGGGTTGTCGACGTTGTTTCAACGGGACAACATTTTGAGCACGTTCTGCCAAATTTTGCACTACTTCGCTATACTGATTCAGTTCTTCGCGAAGCTCTTGCATTCCCTTCAACAGTCTTTCCCCTTCATCTAATGTGAAATCGGATTGACTGTACGTAGTGTTGAGCAATTCGTCTCGTCTAGGTAAGGAAAAAAAAATCAATTAGCACCTCATCTCATTTTACGACATTTCATTCTACATCATACTAACTTGTTTAGCCATGTTTCGGCTTCTTTAACGTCTTTATAAAATTGTTGATAGTACGAAGAATGTTTCAAGTGTGTTTCCAGACATAGCGTCAACTGTAAAATCCACGACCACTGGTTATTCATAGCTGACATGTACGATTCGATGGTTTTTGATGCTGGATGATGTTGTAGTAATAGAGATTCGCCACGATCCTGCACCGCGCTGAACTGAATTTCACGTTTTTCCAGTTCTGTCATCAGGGTCTAAAAAAAAAATATAAATATACATTATATTATCTATATTTGGAGGAAAATTTTTTTATAAATTCAAATAAAGCCAAAAAGCTTTTTCATTTTTTTTTTATTGTTTATTCTAATTAGGTTCACATTTCGTCAACTCTTATAACTCCCCCACCCACGAAGAGAAATCTAAAATTCTTCAGTGTTGCCAGACTGGGCAATTTAAGGTCAATTAGCGCGAATAATTATCTACGGGTTCCAATGCCAAATTAGGCTATTTCAGTTTTTTCTTTCACATACATGTTACGTAGACAACACTGTAAAGCAAATAAAAATAATTAATGTTCTTTATTGGTCAGTTTTTCACAAAACGTTGGACTTGAGATTTTCTCCAATTTTTTTTTTTTCAAATTCATTTAAAAATTGATAAAATTTCCAAGTTGCTTGTTATTATTTATTAAATTGGAACCAAAATAATAACTTAATTATATTTCAAAAAACTGAAGAAATTGGCATTTTGAGCGATTCAGAGTTCTTGAATAGACAAATTAATTTGTTTCTGTTCAATAAAACAGTTGACGGTTTTAAATGATTTAGCGTTCTTCAAATGGCGATTTCACATCTCGAAAATCTAGCAACACTGCCTAAGGTACACATATAATCGCATTAAGCACATCTACATTCGATATGATTCCCTTGAAAAGTAATTCTAAACATACTTCGTGTCCAGGTCCAAGTGTGAGCTCGAAAATAAATGAATTCGTTTAAAATAAATTTTCGACAAATTTTTCATCTACCTATTCATTTCCCGATGTAACATATACTTGAATAAAAATATATTTAACATTTACCTGGTAATACTGTTGTACGCTAGCCAAATTAAGATCTCTGTCGCTCCAGTCTCGCGTTAATTCTATCTCCTCTTTTTCGTTCAACCACACAAGATAATTGGAGGCGGATTGTAAAAAGTCCAGCAACGTTTCCAAGTCCGATAATCGTTTACCAGACACGGATAGCAATTCGGTGTACAACTTTTGTAAATTATTAAGGTGCTGCGTATACACCGTCAGCTCGTCGCCGTGGAAATTAATCTGAAATTTAAGAACCATTACTAACGTATTCGTGTACACTTTACAAAAGAATTACTCGTATTACCAACCTTAGCGTCGATACATTGTTCGCATCTGGAGTGGAATTGCTCGATGCTGTTGTGTTCCCGTAGATGAGAATTCAATTCGGCTTGAACACCGGGTAAGTCGGATCCGTATTCCGCTTCTTGAATTTGTTTCTATCAATTAAATAAAATTTAATAAAATAAAAATTTCTTATCAGTTATCACTAAACGTTTTACTTATTATTATAAAATAAAATAAAATGAAATTTTTTACAAAAAAAAAAAAAAGAAGTACAATTTAGAAAAATTAGACTGTTATTTATAAACTTCATGAATTAAAAAAAAATATTGTAAGCAGCCATGCTACATTACTAGAGCTAAATTTTTAATGCGAACAGATTCACATTTACTGCAGGTAATGCTACTTTCTTTACGCTCACAACTAGTACAGAGGATGAAAACTTCCACCTGTCCCCCTTCAAAACTTTCTAAGAACTTGAATTCAGAATACACAGTATTTTGTTTCCACAAAAATTACACGAGTCTCAACTTAAATTTCGACGATCTGAATTTATTTTGGAAAGCGAAATTGAAACATGATGGTGTGCAAAACTTACTTTTCTATATGAGACTGAATAATAATTTGGAGGAGTTTGCCCCTCCCCTCCCTTCCTTCAGTCCACTCAAAATTCGAGTAAACCATTATTTTACATGAGAAGTCCGTGATAAAATTTTAAGCGGTTTTCAGCTATACCCGCCGGCGCAAGTAAGACTGAAAAATCAGAATTTCATTCATTTTAAAAGTAAAGCAAATTGGAATACATTTGGCAGGTATAATTTGCCAACTTAAGAAATGAAAAATGAAAAAATAACAATTTTTTTTTTTTTTCAAAATAAGAGAAAACGCATAATTAAACCTCAATGCGCTACCACTTAAAATTACTTTTTTCCCATGAAAATGTGTGAAGTGTGTTTTTAATGAACAGAGAACATTTTTTATAGAAATTATAAGCAAAAAAATTTTTTATGCAACTTTGAACATCTCCATTGTACAAACTAAATAATTTCATATTTGCTATATGATTAGTTAATTACAAATGGTTGGAAAAGCAAAGATATAAAGACTTCCCTCACAACTTTTTCTCAAATCATATAGGTTGTAACAGCAATCGTTTTTAATTAAGAACTACGCAAAAAATAATTTCTCTTGAAAATCCAACCATAGAAAGTCAATTCAAATACAAATGAAAAATTTTTAACTCCAATAAACCCTCAAAGATCATGGTCAGCTTACCAACTTTCTCGTGCACCATTCGATGCATTCTTGTAAATTCTTGAAATAGGGATTCGTATCTATTAAGCGTGTTTCTAATATAGTACGCGTCTGTCGAGTCACAGTGTGTTCCTCAACGTACGGGAATGACAACGACGATAGCGGAGCGATCAAACGCGAATGCAACAGCGAACGTAAAGATAACCAACGTTGATGTAATTTCTCCACTCTGCAAAGGAAAAAACATCGATTTGTAAACAGTTCTCAACGACAAAATCAGCATAATAAAATTCCATCTTGAACCGACCTCTTATTCAAATCCGAAGCTTGAGGGTACCTTCCCTCACGTAGAGTTTGTACATCGGTAAACAACGACTGGATATTCTCTTCGGTAACGCGAATCTCTTGTTCGATTAATTCGATGTTGTGTTTGGCGTCGAGCGGATGAAGGCGCTCTAAACGGCGACTTTCTTCTTTGATCTTCGTTTCTGTGTCTTCCATTTGTATATCGATGCGTTTGATTTCGCGGTGTACTTTATCGGCCAACCTTTGCAGTCTGTCCAAGCTACGATAAAAAATATATCATAGAGAATAACGACAAGAATTTCGCACATCCTAACAATGCTCGAAGACTTACCGTTTCTTTTCTTCGTGTATAGTTTGTTCACGTGTCACCTCGATATCGACTTCGTCAACGCTTTCAGAATATTTCTGATGCGAACAAAAAATTGCACAATTATTATTACTATTATTTAAAATACATATTTCGTATCATAAATATTAAGAAATAAAAAATGAAAAAACAAGATAAGCTTAAAATACCGAAAAAAAATTCATCAATAAAAAGATATGAATTTAATTGTTTATAATTTAATAAGGAAAATTCATAGAACCCTAAAAATAAATTCAATAAAAAAATAATTCTCAAATACGAAAATATATGATTTTTTTTTAATAAATGAAGTAATGAACGAAATCAATAATAAATCATTGTTAATCCTACAACCCCTCTTTCCATTACATTCATCTTCGAAGCATTATAGCTGTCGCTATTTTTTCAAATTAGCGCCCATCTCTCGTGAATTTTAATTCCAAACTTCCACATAAAAGACAACACCCGTACCATACGGATTAAGTGAAAAACACGAACTTGACAAATGTAAATAATTTAGAGTACCGTTATCGTCGTACACGGTACTCCGCAACTGTGAACATTACGCCACAGTTCTCTTGAACATATCTACACCAGTGATCCACATTTTTTGGCGTTTTTCAAAGTTCAATAAGTGGTCTCACTTTTAATATATTTTTTATTGCAACTTTCCACATAAATACGTAAATCTCATCGTCGATACTTACAGAGTCGTATAACGGATGAACAGGCGGTGGTTCGGGGAATACATCGTATAGCGAAGAAATATACGTGATAATTGACTTTTCGTCGATTTCGTGTGTATCGACATCTGCAACAGAAAACAAAGACACCCTCGATGTTAAAAATAATGCATCACGTTGCCTCGTCCATAATTTCACTTTTCTTTAATTCCCCGAAAGGTGCAACTTGTCGTCCAAATAGCGTTAAAATTCGCCAGTAATTGGCATTACAATAGGTTATTCGTTACGCTATACACACCGCTCAATTAAGCACATCCGTTTACTTTGAAAACGTGTTCTCTAACCCCTCCCCCCCTCTTTCCTAAACAAATGGATACATAAATCTATTCGTACGATTGTTTTAATTTTTGCAACAAAAAGAAAATACAATAAAAAATACAACTATGACGACATCGACAAAACCTCGCGGATTAAAAAAATGTAAGCAGCCAAGCTGCATTATTGGAGCTGAGTTTTGAATGAAGGAGGTTTCACACCCGCAGATTATATGTTAATTAATTTTTTCACGTCCACACTTAACTTGCTGAAGCTGGAAACACCCGTTTATCCCCTCAAATACCACCAGCATAGGTGGATTTACCATATGAAATACTTCTTTGCCCTCGTGATTATAATTCTGGAGTTTATAGATATCAAATTTAATCTATCTGAGACTACTCGAGCTTTTCTCAAATTGTGACCAACCACCATGATCCAAATGGAAAGGGTCACAATGTGGATTTGACAAATCATAAATTCAAATATCGAGATTTTTAGTTGGATTCAATGAGGAGATAAAAAAGATTCAAGAAATTTAGTGACCCAAAACTTCCTTAAAAAAACATGTTTCGCTCCAACTTGCCTCCAATATTGTGATTTTGCGAGGAGATATGAACAATTCAGTAACTTTAGAGACTCGAAACTTCTTCAAAAATATCGATTTTTACTCAAACTCCCCTCTCAATTCACTTGGGATCCTGAAATTCGATTATAGTACGTGTGTTCTCATCTTACACTACCATATGATATGAACTGCAATTTTGAGTTGGATCAAATAAAGTGGTCTCCTATTAGATAAAACTTGAAAAAAATAATAATAATAATAATTTGAAATTGTTTTGCGTTCAAAAATTATATTTCGTCACACAAATAATGAAAAAAATTTAGCTACCAATTTACTTTCAATTTAAGTAGTGTAAACCAATTTCCACTTTTTTTTTGAAAAAGCAATTATTTTGATTATTTCACAAAATTTACTTATTTATTTATTTAAAAATATTTGAGTATACTCTCACACAAAAGGCTAAAAATGAATCAAGAGTCTACGATTTTTTGATTTCTTTCAAGGTCATTTAATAACCATTATGAACCCAACCCTACACTAAAGGACAAAAACAAAATTCGATCCAACACTCTGAAATATGAAGCTCGGAGTCTCAACAACTTTCTCTACATGAAAAATACGTTTCTGGTACCCGATTCGATAAGCAGGGGTTGGAGAGACAAAGAACAACACATTTTTATTTTTTCATACGATTCGTAATTGATTATGGTCACTAATTCATTACAATGTGCGGAAGGACATTTATGTATTTGATTTGTCAACATCTCAAAAAAAAAAAAAAAAAACGCATGAAAATATGTGGAGACATATCATAATACACACTGGCCATCAACTACAATAATCTGCAGGGGCGTAACTAAGGGGGGGATGGGGGAGCTTCCCCCCAGGTGTTTTGAAAAGTTGGGAAATTTATAATTGTTCAACGCTGAAATTGGGAACTTGAATTTCTTTTGGGAAAATAAGAACTCGAATAAATTCGAACTGATGCCAACTTATATCATGTATAACGCACAATCAGGGACGTAGCCCCCTTGGCTTTTGGAAAGTTGGTAAATTTGGAGTTTTAGCGTAAAGTTGGTAAACTTGACCATTTGCGCAGTATTATTACAGCTATTTTCAAATTTTTCGAAGACAAAAAAAAAGTCAACAGTTGGTAAAATTTCATGGTATTAGTTGGCAATTTTTGGTTTTCTCCCTCACCCCCCCCCTTGAAGAATGTCCTCGGTACGCCCCTGATAATCTGAAACGTGAAAATATAATGTCCTTCTTCTACCCTGTGGTACCCTGTGATACATAGCTCAATTCTCACCTAACCTCATCTAAAAACGCTTAGTAGATTATTCAATAGAACATACCTTCGGGATCCAGTAAACGGGTAACGCCGTATTCCTTTTCGGCCACGTGAAAAGCGTGTTCCAATCTTTCGCGGACGACTCGGGATCGAATATTTCTCCAATCGACCAAGTCAGGTCTATAAAAATTCGCGTCGATTTAATTAAAATCGCTTAGTTCCAGCAAAACATACATAATAGGCTAATAGATCTTCAAACAGCACAAACACGTATTACGCGTCAAATCGCCATCGATCTTAATTAAAAATCGTTTATCATTTCCAAAGCAGCGGGTGGCGAAGATGCGAAATACAAGGTTACGTGGACCTTTGGCCGATTTGACATTACCCTAGAACTGTCGAATCGCGTATCTCGTGAACTTGCCTAAACGAGACGCGCGCAACTTTCAAAATACCAAACCGGTCATCCGCAATACACCGCTCAGATATCAAAGTTTACGTGACTGGTAGACCAGACGTGTATACGTGTCTGAAAATCATCGTGCTACCACCTCGCATCGTTCTTTCCATGAAGTAAAAATAACAAAACGACCTCATATCTTACCTATTTCGATGAATAATGGCGTTAAAGGCGAGCCCGTCTCTCCAAGACGTGGTAAAATCGTTGACCCGTACTCCTGGATATTTGGCCGTCGAACGACGGGCCCATTTGAGCAAAGCGTCTCTGGCAGAAACATGCGATTCTTCGCCGACCACGATATCCGATATCTGTAACAAAAATCCAATTCATATGTTCGTTAATCGCCCATATCGTGAAATACGCGCGCATTACCTACACGTATTTTTTCTCGTCGACGGCCGTAAGTCAATCTTTACGAAGACATTACGACGGCAATAAATTACCCTTCCTTCGTATGTCACTACTAACCCAAAAACCAACCCATCGATTTTTTTCTTTTATCTCGATCGACTTCGAAAAAAAATCACGCCAGTGACCGCAATCGCCTCGCATAACGGACGCATCGCGAGGACGATTGAAAATTACATTTATAATACAGGAGAAAGCAGCAGCCAATAAGTCAGGTCATTCGTTCGTCCAGGTATTAATAGATTTTATATTATATAAAAACAATAAGTGCACGCAGAACGCCGGAAATACCGCAACTTCGGTCGAGCCGTCCAGTCTGCGACGTGACTGAGAAATTCGAAAATCAGACGTGCTAGGTGTGCGCCAAAATTACACGGTACAAATAATCCTCGAGCTTCGCAAGTCGTTCGATTACGCGATTGGAATTTTAATTTACAGAATGAGTACATAATATAACGTAAAACCTCGAGATCATTTGTTAGCTGTGAAGTAATTAAAACGTTTTTCCAAAAAAAAAAAAACTTCTTAATTCCCCGATATTCGTTGAATTTTCCTTCAACCCGTTACGCCTTATCGTCGAAATTTGTTGAATATGAAAAGGTTTGCGTAAATCATCAACATTTATCAAGATTAACGGTACTCCGACGGTTAATTTTTTTTATTCACGCAGCGACGTAATGAACTGTTAGCGTTTTCTTCATTCATAACTCTTCATCTACTTCGTAAGGCGACGGTTTGTAATATTGGCAAGGCTCAGCCGCCAAACGTTCTTAACTTCAAATTTGTTCGTTTAAAAATTCTTCATTCGCTAAGAGCTTCATACCAGGGAGCAGTAAAGCTGACAAATTGCTTTGGATTCTTACATTTTAAAAAGTCAACAGATTTAAATTTCTATTCTGGATAAAATATAACAAAATGAGGAACACTCCACAAAAAAAAATTATAACTTTTTTTTTTTTTTAATAAAAAATGTTGGAAAACTAAAAAAATCCAAAAATGTTCACCTACTAGATTTTCATAAGAAGTATTAACTTTCATAACCTAATAAGAGGAAGAAAAATCAAAAAAAAAAAAAATACAATAATTTGAACAAATTTGTACCTTAAGTAAAGAGAGTTCAATGGGTTGAAACCTTCCATCCCGGTAGGCAATATACAGAGAGACTGGCGTAAATAGAGAAACTAATTTTATTAATTCATTTCCAAAATTATGTGGCCAAAATCTAGGAAAGGGACAAAGGAATCAAAATGGTCCAACTGGATGAACAACCCTCTCCCAATTGGAAATTCCTATCCAAGCCGCTACATCTAACCAATTCTTTCAAATCATAAAATTGAAATATATAAATAAGATCTTCCTAATAAAAAAAAAAAAAAAAAAAAATAGAAATCATAAAATATTACAACAAAAATCACGAATACAATTAAAAACAATGACTCTGGCAAAAATAATAATAAAAACTTACGGATTGACAAAAAAAACATCCAGGGGGTAGCTCGAAAAATTGGAATTCTCGAAACATTAAAAATCAAAAAATGTCAGAAAATTTTCATTTATTTATTTTTTCAATTTTTGGGGACTGACGTTCATAACAATTACATTTCAAGAGAAGCCCAATTACACAGCTTAGATGGACTCACGACAACCGTGCTTCGTACTTCTACTCCCTCATGGATCGTGTACGCCTGCAATCAAGATGAAATTTGAACCACGACCACTGATGCAAAGCTCTCTCCTGTCTCGATGGCTGACGGAAACGTATCGTTTACCGAATGAAAGAACGAAATTATATAAACGTGAACGCGGTGCGGATGACCGCGAAAAGTGCCGCGAACTCGTAGCCGGTCGTCATTAACCGCGGTAGAGGTGTTGGCCATATCAAACCACGCGCTACGTATCTCAATGATGGATAAAATATGGTTCCTCTGATATAACTCTCATCATTTCAATTCGAGTTGATTTTACTTCGTTACGTGTCTCTCAGACTTTTAGTCAATCGACGTAATATCCGCGTTGAAAAAATAATTAAAAAAGTGTTCTTCTGTAGCGAAGTTCGACGATATAAATAATTTCTGCGTATCGACGTGCTTGGTGGCAAACAACAAGTAATCTGTCCGGGCAAATAACAAGGAAATTGGTAAATTCCATCAACAGAAATTTCTACCCTTCATATTACAGAAGTGACGGTGAATCTCGATTTTTTTTCACCACTGGTGGAAAGAAGAGGAATCTTGGATTATCTCTTTCATTACGTCTGGCTTCAGCAGCTCATCATTCACCATTTAAGAATGGGTTACAGCTCACGAGTTCCTCGATTAAAATTCTTATCTAGGTCGCAAACGTAAACGCAGCATTACCATTAAAAATCCCACCATCGTGGTGACAAAACAAGATCAAACTTCCCATCATGGAAGTGGCAAGTCAACTTGATAATTTCTCTTCGTGCGACTTGCACAAATCTGTTAAACTTTCGATAAATATTATCCTACGCTATTTTCAATCTTTCGCCAGTACAAGCCTGCTGGATAAAAATTTATATGTCACCTTGCGAACGCATCCGAAACTCATCACTGTATTATACATATTTAAGAACCACTACGTACACATACAGATGTACGTATAGTCCACAGTCCAGTACCTGTAGCTGTACACCAACACGAAATACTAGTCCGAGTTATTTTCATCTGCATTTCCAGAACCAGAATGGCATCAAAGAACGCGAGGCGCCTACCTTAAGACACGTACAAGACCGCACCATCGCGCCTCCGTCATTTTCACCGCACATACTCGCTAAAATTCGTCGCCGTTTATGATATTTTAATGTTTATTTAACTACTACGCTCTAATTAGCCCGGTATTAGTAAGCCATTACGTGTATTCTTTCAGCAGTTTCGAAAACCAAAAAGAAGAGAAAAAAACACTAGCGCGAATTTCCTTTTTACCATAACACTCGCTTTTTTGAAAAATACCACGCGATACCTTGGCTGAATGTAATTAAAATATAAAAATTCATCGACCTTTACTCGTTGAAGTTCCTTCGAGCGCGACAACAAACCATCGCTGCATATAGAAAAGAAGGGCATATCTCATCGAAGAATTAAACGCCTAGCCTAGCTAGTAGCTACCTGTCTCGTAAGAAATTCGTCACACTGGCACTGACTATACAACTACACGGTCTTGGACGACGAGAAAATAAAATTATATTGTAATCCGAGTGCTGTAAGGTAATGTAAAGCCTTGGCAGAGACGTCGTTTGTATTGTTACGCCGCGTCGTTGTAAAAAAAAGCGTCTTATCGCGTAATAAAAAACGTAATATAAAACGCGAATTCATTTACGTAGATATTTGAGCGAGGAAGAATACATAACGTGCCTAATTAATTTACCTCCGGCAACGATATATAGCATAACTCAGGATAATCTCATTTTAAATCGATAGACGGTGATCAAATGGTTTGTGAAAACAAGGAAAAAATTTCAGCCCTCAAATTTAATGGCTGATATTGTTTAAAATGCGTTCAAATACTGAAAAATTGAACTTAACAAAAATAAAAATCAGGAAAAAACGAATTTACTCGTTAGTCGAAAATTTCTTTCATTGAAAGGTCTTACTTTGCTACCCAAAAAAAGTTAGCGGTCAATTTTTTCGAAAATCAATAAATCAATATTTATCCTACCATGAATTCAATTTAAAATTTCAGCCTTTAATTATCTTTAAATGTATATGGTCTAAATACTTTGGCTAAAACGTAAACTTTTACATCATGCGCAGAGTAGAGGCTCAGTTGAGTATTCTGGAATAGAAATGGAAAATATGCTCGATTTCTGCTTCATAGGAGTTCCTAAACTCACAGATTTTTCAAGGTAGAAAAAAATAGAATAATTAATACAGGAATAAATGTTCAAATAATTTCAATTATATTATTTTCAATTAATATTTTATTATTGAATTTATTTATTATAATAAAAATATTTATATAAGATTTTTTTTATTTAAAAGATTTAATATTAGAAATAATTGTTATAAATTTAATAAATAATTTTTTTTTCTTTTTTTAGATTAGTTTTTTAATTAAAATTTTTTTATTTATATTTAATTTTAAAATAAGAATTTTTAAACGACGCCATTTTGAAACCAGATTGCGAAACTTTGGGAAACATTACGAGCTAAAATTCGAGCTAATTTTCCCTCCAAAGTCTTAGAGAAACTAAATTAAACCAGCACTGAGCCCGCGATCAATAAATTCACCATTTATCATTCATTCCTAAGAAGAGCCAAAATTGGTGTTTTTCCAAAAACAAAGGAAAAAAATAAATAATTAGAGTACCTAAATTAAAAAAAAATAAAAAAAAATATGGTTGATTAAAATTATCTCCTCCTTCTATAAATTCCCTCCTTGGAAACAACCCAACAACAATAGTAAACCTTTTTCAATTCCTCAAAGCCACTAACCTCCTATTCAAAATCTAAACACCACTTATTCGTGCCTGTGGCCTTCGTTGCAGAATCCGTTAATGAAAAGAAGTAAAGTGAATAAAATAGATTTCTGGGCGTAAAGATTTCCAATTGACCTAAAAAAATTTTTTTTGAAATTTTTGAAAATGTTGACCTCATTTTGGAGGATCTTAAAACATAGTCAGAGGACTGATCTTCTCCAGTTTTTTGAAAGAACTAAACATACCTTGAATTTTTGAAAAAACTTATTCTCAAACTAAACAAAAAATCAAATGACTCAAAAAAATTTTTTTTGAAAGAATTAATATCAGTAAACCAGGTTTTTGAACTCAATTTCTTCCAATCCCATAGCCACAAATTGTACGATATAATGCCTTCAAACAAGAAATGTAATCTCATTTTTCATATGAATCTTCGCTTCAAACTTATTGAGAATGAAAGTGACAAAATAAAATAAACGTAAAAGTCTGAGGTGCCCGTTTTCCCCTTCCAAAATTTAGTACGCTGCAAAATTTCGAAGAAAGGCAAAATTGTTACATGACCTTTAATGATGCTAATGATGAGTAAAATAATATCCTATAATCAAATAATCTGAAAAAATGTAAATTCTGTCAACATTTTTTTTTCTACACTTCAAATAAGTACGCCTATCTCTCATCCATGAACAGATAGATCATTCATGTACATGAGCATTTTTGTTCAACCCGGAGGAGTATCACACACTGGTGGAGGATTGACAACGTATCCTGAATCACCTTGTATACATAAATATTACTGGACGGGAGAAATGAGGAGAAGCGATTAAAATCCAAAACTCGAATCAAAACAAAGTTCATCATAAAAAAAATTACACAGTTGATATTTCTCACATGACTACAGTCTATAAGAATGTAATCACCGGAGGTCAACGAGAAGAGTAAAAAATTACTTTTAAAATTTACAAAATTACCAACCCACTTTTCCCTCAGAAATGCTCGGTTATCAAATTTCACTCTTCACCCAATTCGTTCATTCATATTGAATCATTTTAGCCAAGTGAAAAAAAATTATGTTTAGAACCGTGGTTCCATAATTTTTTTTATTTCTACACTCGACATTCTCTCAACCTTACAATAACGTTTTTCATGAGAAATTACACAATATTTCTTGTTAAAGATACTAAATTTATAACAATTTGTGTACCGTGAGGTTTAAAAGAGAAATGTTCAAATATGACTTAAACGCATAGAGCTATGGACTACAGTACAGGGAAATAAGCTCATTTTTTGACCGAACCTGGAAAAAAAGGGTATTGAGCTGAATTTCACATTATATGTTCAGAATGATGTCCTTAACAAGGTATAAAAAGTTGTCACCCCTAGAGGGTGAGCTAATCCCAGGAGGGGGCTAAAACCTCGCAAAAAACAGTTTTCGACTGTTTTTTGCTAATATCTTCGGAAAAAAGCGTGCTACGTCAAAATAAGTTATATCAAAAAATGTTCCACATTAAATTTCCTACAGAATGAGTACGACATTTTTCTCGAAAAGTTATAAACAAATATTTCAAAGTATATCTGTAGTTTTTTTTTTGTTCTATAATGTAAATCTGGAAAAGGATTTCTAAAGGAGGGAGGAGGAAGGGGAGGGGGAATCATCAGTACAAATTATTTGTTCATCTTTATCACCTAAATAGATCACATGATAATAGATATGAACAAATATGAATAAATTTTTCCAAAATCAATGTATTTTGCGCCCCCCCCATTTTGGGCCCTTTTATGACTTTTTGTGAAAAGTTTTTCATGAAACTTACAGAAAATTGAATGGGGAATATTTTTCAACACTAAAAATTTTTGCGTAGGACGCATTATAAACAAAGAACTGATTTTCGAAAGGGAATTCTAAAAATTGGTATATTTTGACCTCCCCATTTTGGCTTACTAATGAACTTTTCGAGAAAAACTGTCGTACTCATTCTGTAGGAAATTTAATGGGGAACATTTTTGATATAACTTATTTTGACGTNGTTATTGGCAATGAATTTTTTTTTATCTAAAATTTAATTCATCGAGCTGATTTTATTGTTAATTTTTTTGAATACTCATAAAGATTTGTCGAAATAAATTCAAAGAAATAATTCGAAGTATGTTAATTTTTATATGCTGATGTTTTTCTAGATAATTTCATTACAATCGGTTTCCCCCAAACGTAATCTTGTTTATTTATTTTATTTAAATTTCTTGTAATAACCGGTAAGTTGACAAATTGATACGTCATTCTTCATTATAAAGCCTTCGCGAGTAAAAAATAAATTTACCTATAATTTTACTTAAGTTGTCAAAATTATAATTAATTTTTGAATTTGGTATCTTGCAAGTAAATAAGAAAAAATGTCGATATTGAGAAACAAATGTTAAAAATAAGAAGATGGAATATGCGAAATTTAGAAAATCACTCATTTAATTATTCAAAATTACATTCACCCATTTTATGTGAGCCTGAATAGTATTAAAATATCAAGTAATTAGCTTAAGATAAAATGCTTGAAAAAATTTCATCACATCATGTTCTGTTAATATGGGCAACATACCCAACTCTGCAGGGGTGCGAAAGAACAGTTTCCCAAGTACCCAAATTTTTATATTAATATTAATATGTTCGTATAGTTATAAAATGAAATTTCAAAAGTTAGATGATTTTTTTCATCCAATTTTTTGCTCTATAGATTATTCAATTTGCAAATTCAAGGACATGCAATTCTGTTTTTTTTTTTTTTTTTTAAGTATATCGCAGCTATATGAAACAATGCAGTAATTCAAAAATTATGAATCCAGTTGTCGGAAATTAGGTTCTTCATTTTGATATCCAACTTCGTTATTTTTTATTTAATCGAAAAAAGTTCGACCCTTCCCCCATTTCGGGGCAAACAAAAATTAATGTGGCTGATTTTATTAGAAATTCAATTGTCCTAATATTGACATCGATCTCATTCACCTACGATCAATGATGGTTGCGCAGCGCTGCCCAAATAGAGTGTATGGACATTTCTGTCATCCATTTTATTTTAAATTTAATACTCTTCATTTTTTAACTGAGGTATTTTTCACGTAAAAGTGTTGACAAGCGAGATAATCTCAATAAGAGTAATATTTGAATTTTACGATTAAGGGCACCTCAGTAACTCAAAAAGTATGAGCTGTGGAAAAACAATGCATTCACTCGATCGTTTATTTGTTATAAACCCCTTTTCATTTAAGACAAATAATAAAGCTGCAATACACGTCTGAAATGAAATTGCACCCTTCTTCAAGTATTCGTCCTCAAAGTGATGCTGTAAAGGATTTATTTCGCCCACTGATCGAAAATTTTATGCTTTTCATTTTAACCGAAGCCTTCTTGCCGTAAGTGCCGACAAATGAGGTATCTTCAAGTGACAACATTTTTGGTGGTCTTTTGCATTTTGATGTCAAAGACACCCTATTCTTGGGCTAATAACTCAGGAAGTATGGGTCGTGCGATAAAAATGTGTGCCACCTAATTTTTTGTGAATCCAAAACCGTTTATTTTATCGTGAAATTTTTTCACCTACGATCACTGGTAACCAAAATAACACATGCACGACCCCCCCCCCTTCACCAAAAAAAAATTAGACTTTAGCTGGAATCGAAAACACGAGTTTTTGTACTTGAGGAGGTGTCCACTACAACATCTGAAAATGAAATTTTTTACCCTTCGAAATGCCAATGGGACCTATGTAACGTGAGCTTGTGGATTATATTCGAATGTGCACTTCGTTGTTAATGAAAGCATATTTGACGTTTTTCAAAGTTATAGCTACTATGGAAAAAATTACAAAAATGTGATATTTGAAAATTTAAAAAATTCATAGCTTCCCCCGAATCATTTGAAGCAGCTGAAATTTTGGATATGAAGTACCTTAGGCATGTATTTTCAAACAATATTGGTTTGGCGTAAATCCGAGTGTCATCTCAGACCCTTCCCTTGTAAGCAAATTTTGGAGGGGATAGGTACAGATTTCTAACATTGTTACTGGGCGTGATCATGAGAAGATTAAGAATAGTATTTGCTAATTAGAACATTCTCCTATTTGTGATTTTGGGTTCCTGTAGTGGGGAGAGTTGTATGGATTTGTACCTACTACCTAGTTGGCCAGTTGATCACATTTTACGGTGGATACGTACACAACCTTGCTAGAACACTGGAAAATTAATAGCGAGATTTTATTAGCTGGTTACAGGGCCGCTGATAGCCCAGTCGGGTCCTAGGGCGAAATGAATTTGGGCACGTTGTGATTTTTTTCGAATTTTTATAGGCACGAATTCTATGATTTCGATCTACGTGTTAACGGGCCGTGTTCGAGATCCTTTGAAGAGCGCTGGGCCCAGGGTAGTTTTCCCCTCTTGCCCTCCCACCCTTTCGGCGCCCTTGACTGGTTAGTGGTTACCATGATGGTAAAGGTCATTTTATTCATTTTATCATTCTCCCCCTTACCAGTGACAATGTGACATGGCTTTTTGTTGGGTTGCACAGCGTTTAAGCGTCATATAAGTTTATATTAATGTTACTTCTCTTCCCTCTCCTTCTCTTATATGGAGGTTTATTTAGGAAATGGATTCAATACAATGTTTTTTTAGTCTATCACTGTTTTCTATTTGAAGTCGAGTGAATACACACTTGAGGATTTTTTTTCTCCTGTTAGCATAGAATTATTTCTAATAAAATTCAACTTACTTTGTAAGGTATGGATAAAACAACGCTATCTAATTCGGGAAATTGTCCAACGTTAAATTGTCCAACAGTGAACATCATCTTGGACGATATCTTTTCGCCGTTCGATTTGTAAAAGGATTCATCTCCTAATTTATATTGGAACGGAGTTTTCCATAATCCTTTGAAGTAAAGTCCATTGAAAACGATCATTCGAGACAAATTTTCTAACGCAATAAAAATTCGATAATTTTGTAAATGTCGCAGGCAAAGAAAATCAGACAGATAAAAAATGTCGTACTCGTTAAATCACCGGAATAGAGTCGATTAGCGGATAATCCAGATAATTCGCTTTTCGATGTATTGTCCAAATCGATACCCAAAAAACGTTTAGCGAGTCTTTTGATGCGTTCGTGAGTAATGTTAGTCTTTTGGGGTTCGAGTGTTGAAGTTTCGGTGGTGACGACTTCTGGGGCGTCAGTAGGAGTTTCGGTATCATCGTATGTGGGTCTTTCTACGCTTTTTACTTCGGTGAAGTAATTCTCGAGGAGTATTTTTTTATAATCTTCTTGTACTGTGAAATTTTTATAAACGTAGAAATAATTTTTGAATTCCGGATTTGAGCCAGATTTGTCCTGAATAAAATTGACGTGTGAATTAGTTTTGCAAACGAGTGGAATGTGGAATGCACGAAAGGGTCTCTCCTGATAAGATAATGAAAACGGCCTTTGACCCAAATTCGGTCACAAGTGATCCTAAATGTTGCCCTCGATGAAAAAACACCCCAAAAAAATTTTTGACCCTCCACTCCTACCCCTTCCTGAGAAATTGACTCCCATATGTCGAAAATTTAATATTTTTTAACTCTGGATGGGATGGATGAAAAATTTTGAAAATTTCACTATTGATAGGCAGTATATAAGTACATTTGTGGAAATTTTTTCAAATTTTTACTTACTTTACTTTTTACTTTTATCCATTTACGTGCCTTATACTGCAACTGAGGCCAGAGGCACGGATGGATAATTTTTAGATTTCGGAAAGGGGTTTGCTAGATTTTAGAAAATTTAAGAGATTTGTAATTGTGGTTTGGTTATTACTAAGTAGGGATTGTATGGTAGGTGGAAGGTTAAATTGTAAGCGTTGATTTTCATAAATTGGACAGTCTATGAGAAGGTGGTGAACTGTTAATGGGATGGAGCAGGTTGATTTATATTTTCTTGAATTTTTTAGGCTTTGAAATTTTCAAAAAATTGTAAAAAATTTTTTTGAGGGGGTACATGGCTGAATTTTTTTCCATAATTAGCTCGTACTCTAAGGTACAACATGATAATATTTTCTACGGTGGAAGTTGGTCAAAAAAAACAAAATGTGTAACAAGAGCGCCTCCTAAATTCATTTTTTTGCATTTTTTTTGCGAACAACGCGTTTTAGAGAAAAAGTAGTATAGTAATAAAATGTTTCTCATTAAATTCTCTATAAGAAAGGGTCTTATAATTTTTTTCGTGTACCCATTAGGGGAGAAGATAGGGGACTACAAACTTACTCCTAATACTAATAATTATTATTATGTATTACACTATCGCAAAATCAGTAAGGACTAAACAAGGAAAAAAAATAAAAATAAATAGAAAATGAACATTGGGAATTAAGGCGAGTTACTTTTCGACTATTGTGGCAAACTTCTGATTGAGGATTTCACAATGAGAATAAATAAAATTCGACATAATGATGATGAAGTTGAAGTAGTACCTATAATAGTCCAGTCATATTACGATTACAATCGAGACTAATTGGGGGCCGTAGCCAATAGTGTTCGTAACAACACCAAACTTTCCCCAAAAATCGCGCCATTGCTTTTGCCCAAAAATTCACATTTTTGGCCCAAAAACTAATTTTTTGCAAATAACACGCGTTCTAATCTAGATACAGAGAAAAAGTCCAGTTAAGGAGTTATGCTGATCAGATTTCCAACAAAAAATATTACTACGCAATTTTCGCCCAAATTGATAGAATCGCGAGAAAACGCACTTGAAACGCCCCACATACACTGCACATAGGCTCATAGCGCGATGTTTGATATAAAGCACAGTGTTATGATAATGTTTTATGTTCTCATCGTGCCAATGACTACAAGGGCGGGGGTAGAACAAATTTTGTTTTTTCGCATCTCGATTGTAATCGTAATATGACTGGACTATTATAGGTACTACTTCAACTTCATCATCATTATGTCGAATTTTATTTATTCTCATTGTGAAATCCTCAATCAGAAGTTTGCCACAATAGTCGAAAAGTAACTAGCCTTAATTCCCAATGTTCATTTTCTATTTATTTTTATTTTTTTTCTTGTTTAGTCCTTACTGATTTTGCGATAGTGTAATACATAATAATTATTAGTATTAGGAGTAACTTTGTAGTCCCCTATCTCTCCCCTAATGGGTATACGAAAAAAATTATAAGACCCTTTCTTATAGAGAATTTAATGAGAAACATTTTATTACTACTACTTTTTCTCTAAAACGCGTTGTTCGCAAAAAAAATGCAAAAAAGTGAATTTAGGAGGCGTCTTGTTACACATTTCATTTTTTTTGACCAACTTCCACCCCGTTGAAAATATTATCATGTTGTACCTTAGAGTACGAGCTAATTATGGAAAAAAATTCAGCCATGTACCCCCTCAAAAAAAATTTTTACAATTTTTTGAAAATTTCAAAGCCTAAAAAATTCAAGAAAATATAAATCGAAAAATTTGAAAAAATTTCCACAAATGTACTTATATAATGCCTATCAATAGTGAAATTTTCAAAATTTTTCATCCATCCCATCCAGAGTTAAAAAATATTGAATTTTCGACATATGGGAGTCTATTTCTCAGGAAGGAGGTGGAGTGGAGGGTCAAAAATTTTTTTGGGGTGTTTTTTCATCAAGGGCAACATTTAGGATCACTTGTGACCGAATTCGGGTCAAGGGCCGTTTTCACTATCTTATCAGGAGAGACCCTTTAGATATTTTTGCGATGTGTTACCTGTAATCGTTGTAAGGTGTTCTTGTATGTTTGCCTAATCAAATTCACGTCTTCCGGATAGTGTAGAATTTTATTCAGTTCTTGTTTGGTGCTTCCGTCAGCGCCCTCTGATAGAATGCCCAAGATCACCGAATAACCAAATGGCGAAAAAATGAAGTTGGTTTCATTTTTTTCGACACTCTGAAAGAAAAAACCGAGGAAATATTTTCACCGACGAATGAAAGTACGTACGAGTAAAATAGTAAATTAGTCTCGCGAAATCACCTTTAACGCGATTTCGGTTATATCGGCGCACGATTTCTGCAAAAAGTTCGGTTCGTCGGCTTCTCGTGGTCCAAGAACGGAGCTTGAAACGACGGAAAGAAGGAGCAAATGAAGTGCTGAAATTTTAACCAAAATTACACGATTACCGCATCGCGTTGTAACTTGAATTAACCTAAAGCAGTTTTCACTAACCAATTGTACTGACGATGCTCATGATGTTACCGCCTAAAATTACATAGGTATATACGTACGTGTACTGAAAACGTAAAAATATCACAATCAAATGACACACTTCAGTTCGTTAACCGTCTCGATGGTGAACTGGTGATCAAGTTCAACGTACAGGTCAAAAAATTACGAAGAGTATGCGTCTGGGGTCCACTATAATGATAACAGGATCTTGACACCACGAGTATGGATCTCGACGGGTGACCGAGTGACTACTTTTTTACCTTATGTCTCGGTTGTGTTTAGAATTGAAACAAAGAAGTAATTATTATAAAAAGTTATTCGTGTCGTCGTAATCTACCTCAAAATGCCTTTTGTTATCTATTGTCGAAGCGCATTAGGCAGATAATGACCGCAGGATGTTTTGCGTAGAACAATGTTGCTCTCCGAGTTCGTAGAAAGTAACGTGGTGTTTGATTAGGTGACTCGGCGTAAACATTTTCAGAAGGCAAGTTTCGCAATTAATTTGGTAAATAACGAGACGCCTTTAGGAATTGAATAGGAAATAGGGATTTTCAAATATGAACTTCTTAGGTCAACCTAGTCTAGGTCTTTACACTTGACTAAATAAACTAGTATTTTGAATCTTATTGAAACCGGTTTCGTTACTCAGCAAAAAAACGAGTGGTTTTACGGTAAATCTATACGTTTATATTAGCATTTAAAATTATACTAATGCAAGATTATTATACAGGAATTCACGTATGTCTCTCGAAATTTATTTAAATTTTTATAAAAATTAACAAAAAATTCGAAAACTTAAATCGTAAATTATTCCCTCGACTGCGTATGAAGTAGGTACCTACTAATAATTTTTGAAATCATTTCGCATTAATCTACGTTTTATGGTTTACTGAAATTTTCTTATTGCATATGCATTATGCAAGTACTATGAGTAGTGCATAATGGATTTCATTTAGCATATATTATGACTGATTGAGCATACTCGTATGATGCCTTTTTAATCCAGGAACCAGAATAAATGATTATTCCCTGAACGAACTGAAAGCTGGCACTAGACCTAATATATTATAATTTTATACTGAGGAAAAAAATTGGTCTGTTAGGCTGAAAGCGTTGCTTCAAAAAATCATATGGGTCGCTCTAAAGTTCAAAGTTATTGGAAAAATTTTGAAAAATTCTCGATTACATTTAAGCGCCGAAAATAGACTCATTGCACAGTTTTTAATCCTGAGTTCGAATATATTGGGTTTACATTCCCAGCTGATATTGGTAAGGTACCACCTCCCTTTAACCCTGTAATACATTTGTACCACTGATGATTTCTCATAGGAAACATTTCGTAACCGGCCCTGAAAAAAGCATAGTGCATTATTCAAACCGATAGTGGTATAAACGCGCAGTGTTACCAACCACCAGTAAAACTACAATTTTTTTTACATTGATGCTTGCACTGATATTGTACGAAAATTTTCTCAGAATTTAATCATGGAGCTTCGTTTTATCAAAAATACGTACCTCAAACCATTTTTTTATTTTTTTAAATGACGGATTTTTTTTTAATTTCAAGGTCACGTCTATACAGTGTCTCGCGTGGGAAATAGAAATCAAAGGAAAAACATTTTTACTAAAAAAATATGTAACGCAGATTTCGATGCATCAGCATTGAAATGCGCAGCGCGTTGCGAATTGCCTATGATGCATCTAAAAATTTGATATGAGCTGTGTTATGGGATGAAACTTATAATATTTGGTAAAATATATTAATTTCAAAATTACATTTGAGGATAAAAATGGGCTCATTTGTCAGCGTTTTTAACCTTAAAATTCGAGCAGGTCCGTAGCCAGTGGTGGCTACGAGGAGCTTAGCCCTCTCTAAAAATATTTCAATCTCCTCAGTGAAATTTTATGTTCAATATTCAAAAGTATCAATCAACAAAAACAAACTGACGTTTTATTTTATTTTGACACACTAAGGATGCAGTTGTTATATGTTGCCGAAATATTGGTAAAAAGATTTTGTAAAATTTAATGAATTTATATTCGTGAGATTTTTCTCTAATTGTTGAAACAACAGAGAGTTATTATGGTATAAAAAATCATAAGATACGGAAATAGAAGAAACGATATACATTAACTTCTGTTTTGGTACGCAGGCGGTAAAAATTAAACTGCATTTTGTCCCAAAGTTAGCTTGGAGTTATGATTTTTGATGATTACTTTCATATTAAGTGGAGGGTGGCTGAGCGTCTTCAGATGTTAGCGCTGCAAATAAAAAAAAAAATTTCAGCTTAGTTCAAAAGTACTTTATAAGTCAAATTCAAAAATATAATTTGCTAAACAATTCTATCAACTTATTCAAACTGCTTCTAGAAATTGTTAAAGGTTTAATTGCCTATCAATCAAAGAGTAATTTATTCAATTATTCCTTTTCCAAATGATTGTGTCTAAATGTCAAGAGTGTATCACACGAAGTGTTGAATTTCAGTTGTACGTAATTTTGACGTCTTATTGAAATAGTTGAAAATCGATTAAGCATCAATATAATTATACCGGGTGTCTATTCGATTCGGGTACCCTTAAGCGCAAAATTCCTTAAAATGGCTATTCAGTTAATTCGAATAACTTTAAATACGCGCTTGGTTGCTTCGTTAATTAACACGAAAAATCTCAAAATTCTTAGCTTTGAATTATTATATTTTACGAATCTCATATAGTGTAACCCATTTATGTGATAATTATAATTAATAACATTATGTTAGGGATTTTAGCGCTCTAGGGAACCCAATCGAATAGACACCCGGTATTATTCGAATAGGGAATTTTAAACGTACGTAGATATCTCTACAACATTAATATTAATATAAATGATCATAGAAGAAGCTACTAAGTATTGATTTCTAAATTCAAGAAAAACTTTAGATTTAAGGAAACACTTACAGACTTCAACACCATATCATTCGAAAAATACAATGTACTTACATGGTTCAGGTAAATTGTCAGAAGATTTTTTTACCTCTAGAATAAATAAGTTATACATTAATATTTAACATATTCATAATATAATGAAAATAGTACTTTAGCATTGTGCATTTATACGAACCTTCTTTATTGATGTCATGAACCTCCTTCTCTGGTTTGCAATGGTTTATATCTATTAATCCCCTTTCTCCAGTTTCTTTCATTGCTGTCCATGTTGTGACATTATTTTTATGTATGATATCCAACTTTTCTGATTTCTTGTAAGTTAAATAACGAAGTTCCTAAAGTACAACAAAATGAGTTAGTAGGTACATTCAACTGTTATCTCTAATCATAACCTATTTATTATACGACTGTACAAATTACTTCTTTCTTCAATTTTTGTAAATTAGGATGTGAAAAATTATAATTTTAACAGTAATAAATACAATTTATGAAAATCTTCCTCCCCAACCAAAAAAAATTATTCGTCTCTGATTTCTAAATATAATGAAAATTTTGTAAATAAAAATTTGTTAGCTTGTTACTTGTCTCGCTTAAAAAAAAGAAATTAAACAAAATAAAAATGTTAAATTTACCTGCTTTTTCATTTCATGGGTACATTTAATCGTTTCCAAGACTTTCCTTATACTATGTTTTTCTTCATCCAGTATTGCATCAACTGTTTTATTTTCGAACCCTCGTATAACTATATATCGAAAAGGAGTTGTACCTTCTACTTGTAGTAAATTTTCCAAATCAGATCTATAGCTTTTACATTGATTTAATGCTTTATAATCATTTTCTCTAGTTCCGTACTTCATTTCTATAACAACTATATGATGTTCCCATCCCAAGAATATATCTGGTCTAAAATTGTTTTTGCCGTATCGAAAATTTACGCCCATTCGTTTAGGGTGCAACAACAGAGCCACGCTTGTCATAATATCGTGGTATAACTGCTCATTTACAAACAATATTTCTTCCTCCCAGGTGTAATTCTTATAGGGCCTTCCAAACTGGGCGGGAATGGTCTTTAGGTAAGAGTTCATTTTTTCTTTAAATCCTTCCAAATCTGGATCTTTTCTTAATACAAGCGATTTAAAATTTAGTTCCAGTTCCTCGAGTTCCATCACATTAGACTTTAGTCTTTGTTGTATATAAAAGTGTAGAACTATTTTATGAATACGTGTTTTGATTTCCTCATTGGGTATTGTTAGCTCATAAAGTGAATTTTTCATTTTCCTGCCACATAGATATGAGGTACTCAGTAATAGCTTCAACATATCTGTTGCAAGAATTGGATCACTTGTTTTTTCTTTTCCATAATTCTTCATAGCTATGAAAGTATCGATGTTAGAATTTAGTGTGTTAAATGTTATTGTGATACTCGCATTTGTAGTTAATAGTAAGTATCTAATGTTATCACGAAAATGATCTTCATACAGGAAAGGTTTAAATAGTCCAAGCATGTTTCCGGAATCGTACCAGAAGTCATCTAGTTTTCTAGAGCATAAGTATCGAGTAACTGCGAAAGTATTAAGTGCACTAGTATTAAAAACTTCTTGTTGAATTGGATAACCGTCGTATTTTGAGTAAATTGCACTTTTTTCTCCTGCTGTGTGTGGATATAATTCGAGTAGCAATTCTAACTCTTCTTTCATAATACCGTAAAAAAGATTCACTTCTGGACTAAATATTGAGAGTTCTTGTACGACGTTTAAACCGCTAAACATATTTTCTTTTGCAATTCTGGATATGCCAGTTATTATACCTTGTTTTAAGTACGGATTCATTTTAAATGTTGAAGTCATTAAGGTAGTAATAAAATCTTTAATTGAATTTGCATCCTTGTTGGTGAACTCACTTTAACGTCCAAAAATAATTTATTATAAATGGTATCGTATTCATCCACAAAGATGAATACTTTTTTCCATGATATTCGTATAATAATTTCGATAAAGTGCGTAAACAGTCTGTTAACTGGGCTTTATCTGCATTTCCATGGAATAATGAACGAAACATTCTCAAGTTTCCGCCTGCTAATTCAGCTTCAAAAATATTCTCAGATGTCGATAATTTTATTAATTTTCATGATATATAGGTGCTGTTCAAATAGTGTTGCTATTAGTTACCAAACATGCCGAGGAAGCTATCGTACGAAGTAAACTCTATTGGTCTGCGAAAGAGATATGAATAACGGGATGAGTAGCTAAATATGCATCACAAAGTTCTTTTTTTTCCGAAATGAGTGGAGGGCTCACAGAAATTTCTTTCTTGTTTACTTTTAACTTGCCTAGCTTAAAAAATTTATATGCCTTCGTTTTTTGTTGGGGCCTGATGTTATAGTTTTTATCAAGTTCAATTTCAACGAACTCCTTAATCATGTTAACATTTGTCGTCTTTCCCCATCTTCTACCATACGTTATCAATTTTACACCGGATTTACACTTGAATAAAGCATCGATTAGTAATGTTTTGTCTATTATGTATTGCTGAGCTACTAAAAGTTTGCTATATGAATGAGCATTGTTTACAAAGCCTGAACAAAACGAACGATCGCTTTTCATTTCGATTATTTGTATTTGATAACTGCTATTGTGTATGTGACCTTTATAGGTTTTCCCTTGATCGTCTGCATTTAAACATTTAATTATGACAAGTACGACTAAAACAATAAATAATAAATCAAGTTAATATATTGGGTATAATGAAATCTCATTATACTGTATGTATAATCTTTGTTTTAAGGAAGTCATATTGTACCTGAGGTTGAAAAAATAATTTGCACGAATTTATGTATGCAAACTAAAATATCTTACACCTTATAGTTTTAGAATTGCTGTTGTATGTAGAATTTCACACTCTTTCCAATCGTGAAAAGAAAAGAAAAATCCATCCACGACTGCGTTTTCAGAATATATAAACTATATGCTGCGGTTTTATGAATAGGTAGTTAAAGTAGCGCAAAATCCATAATTCTGAAAGTGCAACTTGCATAAAATTTCACAAATATTTTTTCGGTAGTGTTATGAAATACAATTGCGCCCCCTCCCCTCCGGCACCTCACTCATTGAAGGTCAAGGAAATGCACCTCGCAGAGCTTCAAGGAATAGTACCTACCTGGGGTTGAAGGAATAATTTGCACGAGTTTATATGGTGAAAACGACCGCGGGCGATTCTTTATACAATATCTCGAAATTTGTCGCGACATACTATAAGTTTGAAATTGCTATTTTATGTGAAATTTTACGCCCTTTCCGATGGCGAAGAGAAATAAAATCCATCCATAACTTTTTGAGATATGAGCGATCAAAGTTGAAAAGTCGCGCGTTTTTACAAATATTATGTAAACCTCATCGTGTAAAATTTCGATGAAAATATCTCGAAATTTGTCGCCGCACCCTATAATTTTAGAATTGCTATTGAATGTAAAATTTCCCGCTCTTTTCAATCGTGAAAAGAAAAAAAATCGATCCACAACTGTTTGAGATATGAGTGATAAAAGTTGAAAGCTCGCGCACGTTTTTGGAATATATACCTATGCATCTAAACCAAATGGCGCTACATTGTAATTGAAATATCACCAAATTCCATTCAATAACGTAATGATTCTTTATGTACAGTTCTGCATAAAATTTCACATTTTTTTCAATCGTGTAAGGAAAAAAAAACTTGTCAGTGAACTTTGTGAGATACCAAGTAAGTGTTGTATTTTCGATTAAAGTTACAAAAATTCGCTTTTATTATGAAAATTTACGAATTGCGATTAAACTTTTGCTCATATACTGTTCAGATTAAAAAAGAAAACACTGTATGGTTTGGAATGTTTCACTCTCCTCTATCGTTCAAAAATTAGTTAAGCTTTGCATCAAAATAAAAAATGAGTATTTTGCATCTCAAGATCGAATTGCAAAACGCATCAGTGGTTCCCAAAGTAGTAGATGTACAACAGGCAGAAGAGCCGATGACGTCGAAGTTGAAAATGGAAAATTTCACGACGCAACAATGAACTTTCGAACCGATTTTATGGGTTATGGTTAGATTAAAAAAAAATCTTTATCTAAACTAAAATCAACGATATTTCGTTGCATTTAAACAGCCGCTATTCATCTTCTGAGAATGACAAGTTGGTAAACTGTACATCCATATTGAGGAAATGACCGAGTGCGTTCATCATTTCAATAGCAGTTTGTATTATGATAACGAGCATAGATCCCTTCGCAACTTTGTTTCAATTTGATGATAAAATTTTAAAAGATATTCTTCAACTTCAACATAGAGCTTTTGCGTTTTGCAAAATCGAATGCATTATCCTCGGCATCCAGGTGCTTTTTATTACAAGTTAGAAGGGGGCCCCCAGATAAAAACACCACCATGAACTTTCACCAAGGCCCTAAATTGGTGTCGGAAATAATCAATTTAGTGAAATCATAAATCTCTATTTCCGACATGAAAACTATGAAATGTCCAGTGATGGCAAATGATTAAAAAGAATAAAAGCATTTATCACGCCACTCCGTATTCGAATTTTAGTAAAAAAATTTTTGTGTGTTTCGTTAAAAAAAATCAATACTTCGTGTTAATATTTTGAAGAAAGAAATTGCTGAAAGAGCAATAGCTTTAAAACATAATGAAGGTACGCCTTTGCAATTTACCCTCTCAGCTACCTATTGTGGCCGTGTGAAGTCCTACAGTGGGAGAGGAAGACACTGTGATTTTTTATTTCATTTTTTATTTCATTATTTTTTGGGTAGGTATATAAATTATGTATTTGGATTCTTATTTATTTTTTATCAATTACGGTTTTTTTTTTACTTTGACTTATTTTTGAACGAGAAAAAAGAAATTATAAAATTTACTCAAAACTTTTTGATCATTTGAAGAAAAATCTTTCGTTGCTCAATTTTTTTCCTATATTTTTTAATCACTTGATCACTTCATTTAGTAGGTACTCAAAAGTCATAATTCAATGATACTATTTCATTTAATAAAATTGGAAACAAGAGATAGACTTGTATTCACCATTAAAGGTTATTGACAACACTACCAAGCTTCTGAATTTAATTAATCAAAGTACTGTTATATTTTTGATTTGTTCGACGGACGGTATCTTGAACATTTTTTATTAAAAAATTCAAAAAAAGTGGTTGTGTGAGGCATTTATTAAAAAATAACTGTCCTAACAAAATTTGGTATCGTCAAAAAGCCTTGTCTGAGTCTCTGAGATATGGAACAAATTAATTTCTAGAAAATCTAAAAACTGGTGGGAAAGTATTGCGATTCCAAAGTGGTTGTATTAATGAAATTTGGCGTCTTCTAAAACTTGTATTTCCTTATTACGCTCGCTAATATAATAAATTCGAATTACTCTCCACATCCCGCCTGTCCTCCTTTTCTATTCCTAGAAATTTGTTAACGAGATGAAATTGGCTTCAATTCTCGTGCAAAACACCGAGATGGAGCGTTGGACATATAACGTACTAAACCTGAATTTAATTTCGCCAAAATGGAAATCTCAGTTCATTCTATTGTATTACTCTCTCATTGAACAACCAAAATTAAGTTTACTTTATTCAATTTGATCCGTATATTCTTTCCGTTTAATGCAAGTTAAATTCTCTGTACTCCCAAGAAAAATGTCGAAACGAGTTAAAATTAATCACCACGACGAAAAAGAAACTGAAGCCGTGTGCAAAGCGTATAACGCAGTGCTACATACAAATGAACGAGAGTAATACAGAAATGAATCGATCGAGAATCAAAATACGTAAGAAACGAATGGTACTGTCCTAGTGAGTTTTGTTTATAATTTGAACGTTATAGGCTTGTAGCTGCATTCGAAAGATCATTAAACATAACACACGAAAATGACAAAAAAGCCGCCGAAATTTAAACGATTTTTCTTAAATACTCATAATTTATTAAAATGTCATTCACCGGACAATGGATAGTAGACACTGGACACCATTTATTGAACACAAGTTCTAGTTCCTTACTTGCAAGTTCTAATCAGAACAAACTTGTTAAAGGTTATTTTCAAAAATCAAAATACATATATTGTACAATGAAATAGGCGGTAGACTTGTGCGCATAGTTATATAGACAAGGGCAAGGTATCAATTTTAATCTACAAAATCGAACATTAACGTTTGCATAGTTAGCTAGTTAGCTACTTATGTTTAGATTTCTTGCTCGCAACATTTTACAAAAACATAATACTGCTTGAATGTGCAAATATCAGCAAGACAGAAACCATTTTCGTAATAATTCGAAAGTACATATTACTTATATATACAGTATACACACATACGTTTACCAGTTTTTCCTTCATCAATATTATTGCATATTCAATCATTTCTTTCAAATTTTCTAGATAACGTTTGTGAAAAAAATCTAACATGTAACAGTATTCATCAATTAAATTCAGAAGCTTGGCAGTGTAGTCGATAAATTTTAATAGTGAATTCAAGTCTCTATTGTTTTCAGTTTTTTTAAATGAAATAGTTCTTATGATTGAATTATGATTTTTGAGTATCTACTAAATAAAGTACGTAATCAAATAATTAAGAAATATTGAATGGAAAATTAAGATATGAGTGATTTTTTTTTTAAATTGATCAATAAGTCGTGAGTAATTGATTTATATATATATATTTTTTTTAACGTAGTTAATAATTAAGAAAAAAATTGAACATCTAAACACATAATTTATACCGTGCGTCCCATTGATCTTCGACCGTCTTAGCGAAAAAACCTCAAGTAATTTAATAGGAGTATTTTGGATTCGTTGTGTGGTGATACTGATTCAGGATCTCCACGTTTTCGTCAGTGTTACCACGCAGCGAATCCAAAATACTTTTATTGAAGCCACTTGAGAGAAAGTTTTGTACTGAGGGGTTCGAAGATCAATGGGACACACGGTATATATTTTTTCAATTGATCAAAACTTTGTACTAAACCACGTCCCGAAAAAATGATGTAAGAAATAAGATAAGTAAAAGTAGCGTATCTTCTTCATCTTATTTCAGAACTTGACACGATCATAAAAGATAGCTGAGTGGGTAGATTTCAAAAGCCTACCTTATTTGGTTCACATGAAAATTATTTACACTTGGGTAGGTATGCATTTGAGGTGACGTGAGGGGTCTGCGATTTCCATAGGCTCGTGATTGGGTTGGTATGTAGCCACAAGTCGTCGTATATGCATTTTTCATTTGCATATACATACAACACCGCATAGCATAACAATTGTATCAATATTGTAATTGAGCCCCTCGAGTATCAGATTTTAAAGACCCACGACTCCCCACCTATGGGTCATAGATAAGAAATGTTGATGTGAAATTTGTGCGTTGCACCGAGCTATTTTTGCCTTACAATCAAATCCCAAATATATGAAGCGAAAAAATAATTTTTGTTTTTAGATCAAACACCTTCGCCTCTCTATGGACTACCCAGCACACCGCTTTGGATTTAGGACATTCAATATGTGGTTAGTGGAGCTAGTTTCTATATCTTCGTGAATAAAATCTTCGCTACGAATCATTGCCATAAAGTACCTTCGATTTACTCAGCTAAAAACTGCTTAACACGATATTTCACTTTGCAATGTTCAACGTTGAATATCTTAGTTCCGCAGAATCTACAAAAATCATTCGCTTATCGCTGAAATTCTTATCATATTGTCAAAATATGTTATGTTACGCATGTTTTTTTTTTTTTTTTTTTTTTTTTAATCTAACCATAATCTATAAAATTAGTTCGAAAGTTCAATGTTGTATCCTAAAATTTTCCATTTTCAATATTAAGAAACCCTGCTGTAGTAAGGGTGAAAGTGGGTTTTAAATACTTGGTATACTACACTATTCTGAGAGTAAAACTACTTAGAAGTAACGTAAGCCTTCATTCGTCCTTTTACCACACTACAGGAGTTACCAAACAAAATATAATGAAAAATGTGTTGCACTTCCGCCATTTTGGGAACCCCTAAAGCGGTTTTTCAATTCGATCTCATATAAGCGAGATAACAGTTTCTAAGTGGGGGAGGGTTCTTCATTAACCAACACGCTTTTCTCATTTTTAGGGTGCTAGTTACCGTACTATAATCATTTTCTACTTGCTACCCAGTTTTCTTTGATATTAACGTTGTAGTCTTAGTGCAACAATATTAAGTCCTCAAGCAAATACACCGAGAGTGGATGACTTGGATGGGAGAGATGAGGGATAATGAACCATACACAAGTGTGATTGTGACGGTTTTCCTGCTCATGAATAAAATTTTGAAAATATTCTTTTTATCTCGATAGTGGGCATATTCAAAAATTTTTATGTCGTCATCCAGGGTAGATAAAAATGTCCAGTTTACTCCAAAATGTGAAGAATATTATCTAATATTATAGTATAGTTTTACTGATGAAGAAATCGGGAGTTTGATGAAGGTGAGCACAGAGAGATGTGAGTATATTATTACCAAAAAACTCAAGAAAAAATGTTTTTTTTTAGTTTTTTTTTTTTTTTTTTTTAATAAGTTCAGAAATCGCCTTCCCTATATAGTTTTCCCTTTACCAATTTATTGATGATAAGAAAAGTAATTTCTGTGTAACTTTGATTTCGAAATGGAAATTTTATCGATGAAAATATGTGACCTTGATAGGGAAATTTATAAGTTTATTCTCAGAGTTTTGAACAATTTGATTCTAACGCGTAAATGTACACCTAGTCGAAGTAGGTCATGAAGATAGGCGTATATTTACGTCCTTTAAGAATAGAATTAAATTAAATATGAGAATTTTTAATTTTTGAACCTCCGTAACAACTTCAATTTTTGATGCAAGCCAAAATTGTTGTATGACATTTTATGATACTAATAATGTGTAAAAACATTTCTGCCGTACGTTTCAAGTGTGAACAAATAGATCATTATGGTACCTATATGACCTTTTTTGTTCATCTCAAGGAGTAGTATACGCTGGTGAAGAATTGAAAATTTATTCCAAATCACCCCATATGTATAATATACCAATACGTTTCAAATTTTGATTAGAGCTTGGGCGTAATGTACGTACATGTCATCGCGCGAATACCCAACAGCTACGCTTATTTGGAAACCAGTAATTAGGAAGATGAAAACTATTTTCGGTATACATAATTATATTTATTACCATAGTACTTATAACTTATTATTCTGCACGAACTATGGATTAGACACTGTCAGTTATTTTTTGGACGCAAATAAAATTTTTACATCGTTTTTACAATATAAATGAACAATGTAAGAAAGTTTCAGCTGAAACGAAAACAACGAAATTTTTCAGCACTGTCGTATTTTTCAACCCGCGTACTCAATATTATACAGGAAGTTGGTAAATGTAAATAACCAGAGAAATAGTAAATTTCAACACTAACACTTATGGAAGAAGTATCATTTTTTAGAAGGCGAATTTACTTATAAGCATACATATAAGAATGAAGTTACTTTTCTTTTGACATACCCAATATTGAAGAAAAAATATATAAAAATGCCATTGTGATTGAAATGGTTTGAACACGACTATGATCGAGGAAAAAAATCACCTTCCGAATTACGAGATCAACTATGTATATATTATCTGCGTACACATTTGATGTAACTCGCATGAAGATAGAAAAATCGTTTAATAGCAAATGCTTATCAGTTGTGATTATAAACCGAGTCTTATTTTACTATTTCAATTAGAAAGCTAATAATCCTTCTAGGAATTTATCCTATGAATAACTGATGTTTAATTAGTGTTATTAGCTGTGTTTTTTGTAAATACTATAGCTATTACAGCCTACCTCATTAGAAAAAATAGGTCGCAGAGAGGTGGGAGTCTTCAAATCATCACCTTTCCGACCATTTGTAATCATTAATCATCTAACAAATGTCTAACTTTTCGATATACATAAACATTATTTATGTAATTATATACCGTGCTTGCAAGTGATTCGGGTACAATCAGCGAAAAAATCTCTTTTCCAATTATTTAAATTTGATTTTTTTAAATGCAGAGAAATTGTAATGCAGTTGAAATGAATTTTGTCAGCCTTAAAATTCATTAACGTAATTTCGAAAATAATTTATGATTTAGAAATTGTAGTTTAACTTCTATGATAGTATCAAAAAATTGAGATTTTTGCGCTGATTGTACGCGAATCACTTGGACGCACGGTATACATGTATGCAGTGGCGGTGCTCGATTTTTCAGAGCTGTAATCGTTGATTGTCGCAGACCACAGATGGGGCCTTAGAATCGAAAACTATGAAAAACTTCATACTTTTTAGCTTTTGGCGCTTTCAAAGTCGATTTCTCAAATGAATATATAACACTTGAAGGGCTAGAAAAATTTTCAACACTTGGTGAGGTTAAAAAGTTTAATTCCATTCTCTACAATTTTGGTTCTAGGCATATAGGTATATATTTTTTTATGGAGATTGGAGAGCAATAAAATTAAATTAAAAAGGCAAAAAAATTACATGCTTGAATAATAGTTCGATTCTTTTCATTTTTATTTTATTTTTTTTATTTTTACAAAACTTTTAATCCTTTAATCGTAAAAATTTGATTTCTTTTTTTTTCAATTTGAGTAGCATTTCTGTTCCAATTGATAGAAGGGCCGAATCTGATAATCGTTTTTGTCGTGGAAGTAGGTACATAATCGCTAGTAGTGGCGATTACAGTAACGTTGAACAGAGTGCGTGTTTGTTAAAAGAAGGACTGTAAACAGGCCCCAAAAGCAAATTTAAAAATTAAAATTACAAGATAAAATTATGCTTTGCTATGTTTTTGCTTTTCTCTTTCAAAAAATGAAAAAACTCCCAAAAAAAATTTGAAAAGTCCTAAAACGAAGCATTCATACATATGTACGACGCGTACTCGTTGTCCACAGCGATTACAAACTTCGACTATATGGTCGAAGATTACAAACATGCAGTACGAAGTCTGCGGATCACCGAACGAAGATGTACGAACTTGCCTCCTTCGCTGCGCTACCGGCAAGGTTTGTAATCACATTCAGCAGCGATNATTAATATCGTTCAAAGCTGAAAAATGCGTAGGTCTCAAACTTTATATCCATGTTACTCAAAATTTTCTGCGGTAACTTTAAGTTTTTTAAAACATGATCTTATAGGAAATTTAACGAGCTTTACGATACCGATGGTATTAAAAAAAAATGAAGTTTTAGATATATTTCTTATAGTTGTGATTTTTTTAACGCAAAATAGCTATAGCAGCCTTGTTCTGTAATCGCGTTTTAAGGGCGATTAAAACATAATTATATAACTTTTGCCTCATTTTCTCGTTATACGATTCATTTTATTTCCTGAATTTTTTTGACGTATCAAAAATTATATAGAAATAAATTATTTCTTTTTTTTTCTTTTTCCAACTATAATCAGCGATTACAGCGATTGCATGAATAATCAAAGATGAATAATTACGTTAATCTATGGATCAACTAATGAAAATAATTATTTAAATTTAAGTACCTAAGTATACAGTCTACATGAAGGGGTTATAAGTGAATGTAAAGGTTGCAATAAATTTAATTTTACTTTTTAAAATAACAAACCATATTGAGCGTAATATTACCCCATGATTACAACAAAATGTTTTTTCATTAGTCTAGAAGTTAATGAGTAATTATTACTTACAATTTGTTCAGCCTGCCCATGTCATTAAAAACATTGTCCTCGATGACTGTGATTTCATTTGATGCTATTGAAAACTCCTGTAGTTTTTTTAAGCCCTCAAACATTCCTAGCGTTAATTTCGTTATTTTATTGTTATCCAGATTCCTAATAGAGATAAAGCAATGCTATATAATCACTGACATCATATGATTAGAAGTGGAGGAGCATGAAAGGAAATACTGTAACAACTCGGCTTTAATGAAGTTCAATTCTTGTACAACAACATTTAAGTAGGCATACGCCTACAAGTTATATATAAAGGGGTTATAAGCGAACGTAACAATTACAATAGGTAAATTAGTTATAGCTTTGAAAAAAACAAACCTTATGGAGCGTAATATTTGTTCAAGCTTACAATACAATATTTTCTCGTTAGTTTAGAAGTTGATGAGTTATTATTACTTACAATTCCTTCAGACTGCCCATGTGACTAAAAGTATTGTTCTCGATGATTGTTATTTCATTTGATTTTATTGAAAAGTAGCTCAGGTATTTCAAACCATCAAACATTCCTGGGGTCAATTTCTTTATTTTATTCTTATCTAGATACCTAATAAGAATAAAAATGTCACATAACTACGTGCATCATTATTAGAAGTAGAGTGACAAGAAAGGAAACACTGTACCAACTAAACTTATATGAAATTTAATCCTCGTACAACAGTAATGAATTGAAGTTATCTGTACCTATAACGTATTTTCCTCATTTATTATGTAAGTATAAATATAACAAAATTTTCAGATGGAGCTGGGAATAGATCAGAGCCAAGAAAAGAGGGAGTGCATGGAGTACTACCCCATTGTGGCAACCTAACTATTCTACTACTGATAATTAGATACACACATAGGACATTTTTTGAGTAACAGAAGTGCTAGTAATAATTAGTTCATCATTTTATCATTGGTTTCACCTTATTAGAATTATACATAAAGAATCGTAAAAAAAATATTGATGCTTAAGGAGAAGGATAAGTATTTTTTTTACGAAAAATCATTATATAGTAAGTAGTAAAATATTCAAGTTTTTGACATGATGAAATATGGGATTTCCAACTATTTTCTCATTCGCATTACCTATATCGTCATAGGACTGTATTTCCAAAACAAAACTAGAAGATACTAGAGTATCTTAAAAGCGGACTTTACTAATTATACTATTTTAAAGAATGTTATTAGAATAATTTATTTTTTTACCAGAATAAAAATTTTTTATAAAATTCAAAAGTTCTACCAACTCCACTTAACCTAAATTTTATCAAGTATCATACAAAACATGACCTCACGTAATTTATCTTCTTATAACCCAAAACTTGGAATCATGTGAGGTCAGGTCATTTTACGTTCAAAAAGCTCTAAAAAAACAATATTTCAGACAATTTCTTCAAAAAAAACGTGACCTCACGTCAAATTATATTTCCTCACGTTCGACATGCTTTTGAGGATGGCCAACTCTTCTTCTTATCCTCCGTCTTCGGTTCGGAGGCTGACTATACTCATTTGTAAAATTCATATTTTAAATTGTAAATTAAAATTACATGAAGTCACGTTACCTCATGCTCAATCGACTTCAAAAATCAATCAATTCTAGAGACCTACTCAATCTACCACTCCTCAAAATTTCGAGTCGATCTGTCAAGTTTTACTCTAGTTACAGCGAGAGAACGAACGTTTGCAAAAAAACGTGACCTCATGTTAAATCATTCCTCCTCAAGTTGAAAAACTAATAATCGCTGAAAGTCCGCGTACTCTACCTATCCTCCCAATTTGGTGTCGATAGCTTTCAACTCAAGCCCCGTCACGTCATGTCACGTCACGTCAAATCACATCCACTCACGTTCAAGAAACACTTAATTCCAAGACTACTACGCCTACTCTTTCATCCATCCGCACCACATTCTGATAAATTTTTGATACAAAAGGAAAAACCGTGACCTCACGTTTATTGAATATCTCACGTTCTGATAAATTAGATATCTGATCATTTATAACGCTCAACCATTCCTTCCTGATCATGCGGAACCAAAAAACCTCAAATCATGCCTCCTCACGCCACGTCACGCCTGATCACCCACAAAAACTAATTAGCACTAAAGCATCACTATCTTTACCCTTCCACCAACTTTGAACTCAATCCATCAAGTATTATTCAAGTTATCGTGGGAAATGGAAAAACCTCAAAGAATGCCTGCTCACGCAAAACTCACGTCCGATCACCTCATAAAACTAATAATCTCTCAAACTGTTCTACCCCAACTTCTTTTATCTTTTAATCATTCTGTTCAATTTTTCCCGACTTATCATAAGAACACAAAAAAGCTCAACTCACGCTTTCTCACGCCAACTCATGTCCCATTATGCTCAAACATATCTTCCATCTTTCAATTCAATCTATCAACTTTTATCTCACCTATTGCGCGAGAACCAAAAAAAACCCTCAACTCACGCCTCCTCACGCAAACTCACGTCCGATCACGTCCAAAAACTAATCAGCTTCAGAGTACCACTACCACCCTTTTCCAACTTTCAACTCGATCCGTCAACTTTTACTCAAGTTATCGCGCGAGAACCACAAAACCTTGACACACGCCTCCTCACGCCAACTCACGTCCGATCACGTCCAAAAACTAATCAGCTCGAGAACTCAACTACCCCAACCCTTCCTCCGAATTTGGTTTCGATTCGATCACTTTTACTCGAGTTATCGCGCGAGAACGCGAAGAAAAAAATTTATATATAAAGAAAGAAAAAAACTAAGAAACTGAGTGAACGCAATAGCGGATTTACTTTAAAAGTAAAGTCCGCTAAAAAAATATGCGAAGAGAAATACAAAGAAATTTTGAATAAAAGTATTAATCAACAAAAATGTTTCGCATTTTAAATAGATAAACAAAAGTTCGAAAGCATGCTCTGTGTACATACATACTACAGAGGTACATATGTGTATGAGGTACACAATTTAATTTTTTGATTTTTTAAATTTGAAATTTTTTTCGAAAACAAATAGTTCAATTTGGGCAAACTCAACGGTTATTTTCCTTAAGTGTTGATACGTATAATTGTTACCGAAATCACTACCGAAACTAAACGTATAATCAAAAAAGAATTATTGCATTACAATAATCTATAAATCGATAAATGCAGTGACGTATTAGGCAGCAGGCAGAGTAGGCGAGCATAAACGGCGGCAATTTTTTTTTTTTGGGGGCGTGACAAATTTTTTGGAGTGGAATCACGCATGGTAAAATGCTAAATTTTGATGAACTCATTTTGCCAAAAAGAAGGCCCATAGAAAATGCTTTTAGCTTTAATGCTTTAAAACTTTAATACTTAGACATGAACATTAACGTATAATATTATAGGTAACGTACAACATCTACCTAATCCTTTCGTTTTAGTATGAAAAATAAAATATAACATATGCTCAGCAACTCATATTTATCTTTCTCACTTGTTGATTATCTGAATGGATTTTTTTTTTGACAAAACCGGCTTGACCAGATATACTTTTTTCTAAAGTATTTATACTTACTGTTTTTACCTCACAAAATAGAATACTCTCCCTTTATTCCTTTTTTATGTGGTATATTTATACTAGTAATCTATACCCATCCTTCGGATGGGGTGTTTAAGCATGTGCTTCTTCATACACTGAAAGGGTTTTTTTTATCTTTATTGTCAACTTCTTCGATGATAATAGTTCTTCTTTGCTTTGTTTTGCGAATTATTAAAGGAAAAAAAATTTTGAAATCACGATGGTAGATTCTATCATTTCTTTAACCAAAATTTTTAAAAATTAAAAACTAAATTTTTGTCAATGTTATTTTTAATTTTTTTTTTTCAAAATTTGTGATCACGTTCAAAAAATAACTTTTTGCTTACTACTTGTTTAATGAAAGGAGCAATTGAAAAATTAAATCGATATACAAAATTTCATATACATACATAAGTAATGTTATTATTCATTTTATATTCACGATGTTAAAATTAATTTTTTTTTCTTTAATCTCAGTTAGCCACAAATTAAAATTACTTCAAAAAACAAAATAAAAAACATTGATACATCTACATCGGAATTCGTTGAATTATTTCAAAACATAGACAGTGAAAAAATGTCTAAAATAATAATTTCGTTAGTCAACCATTCGGCATAAGATGCCATTCGAATTCATAAGTTGAGGTTTTATTTCGTTCGCTAACCATTCAACGTGAGGTACCATGAGGAGGGATCCTTATGCTTTTTACTCCATATTACAAATGACCACACCACTACTTTATTACAACTCCAGCTGGTTCAATTAAAGTGCACTCCATATTAGAACATGAGCTGGTTGAATGAAACTTGAGGACATCCTCTCACCTCCTGCTACATTTATAAAATTTTGCTCCATTTATCACGTGGGAACTAAAATACCTCCACTCATGCTCCGTCACGCCAACTCACAGTTCAATGAAACGTGAGGTCACAAAAACTCACCTTCCGTGCAAACTAAAAGACCTGGACTCATGCCCCATCAAACTAACTCACAGTTCAATGAAATGTGAGGTCACGCAAACTCACGTTTCTGCAACACTAAAAAACTGCGAACTAAAAGACCTTGACTCATGCCCCGTCACGCTAATTCACGGTTCAATTTTTCCGTGAGCTCACACAAACTCACATTCCTACTACATATATAAAATTTTACTCCATAATATTAAAACATGAGCTGGTTCAATTTTTCCGTGAGCTCACACAAACTCACATTCCTACTACATATATAAAATTTTACTCCATAATATTGAAACGTGAGGTCACACAATCTCACTTTCCAAGTCCAAAATTTAAAAATTGCGCACATCATAGGGAGATCCTGGTGGATAATTTATTAACTACTCTTCGGGGCTGTGGAATGACGTTTGGTCGAGCGTCATAGATATGTGTACAACTTCTTTGGCCTATTTACGGGACGTTTCTTTAAAGCTTTTTTTCGAGCTTCATGGAGCTTTTCGTGAGTGCCTGAGGCGTTACGAATGATCTCCTCGTTCAGCCCTATCACATGAAACCACTCGCAACTTTCATCGTTGCGTGTATCTCGACTTTACCTCGGACAAAGTTTTACCCTCCTCAATTATATAGTAGAACCTCCACTCATGCTCCGTCACGCCAACTCACAGTTCAATGAAACGTGAGGTCACAAAAACTCACGTTTTGTGCAAATTAAAAGACCTGGACTCATGCCCCATCAAACTAACTCACAGTTCAATGAAATGTGAGGTCACGCAAACTCACGCTTCTGCAACACTAAAAAACTGCGAACTAAAAGACCTTGACTCATGCCCCGTCACGCTAAACTCACATTCCTACTACATATATAAAATTTTACTCCATAACATTGAAATGTGAGATGGTTTCACAGTTCAATTTTTCCGTGAGCTCACACAAACTCACATTTCTACTACATATATAAAATTTTACTCCATAATATTGAAACGTGAGCTGGTTCAATGAAACGTGAGGTCACACAATCTCACGCTCCAAGTCCTGAGTTGGTTGAATGAAACTTGAGGACATCCTCTCACCTCCTGCTAGATTTATAGAATTCTGCTCCATTTATCACGTGGGAACTAAAATACCTCCACTCATGCTCCATCACGCCAACTTACAGTTCAATGAAACGTGAGGTCACAAAAATTTACATTCCGTGCAAACTAAAAGACATGGACTCATGCCCCATCACGCTAATTCACGGGTTAATATTGAAACGTGAGCTGTTTCAATGAAACGTGAGGTCACACAATCTCACGTTCCAAGTCCAAAATTTAAAAATTGCGCACATCATAGGGAGATCCTGGTGGACAATGTATTAACTACTCTTCGGGGTTGTGGAATGACGTTTGGTCGAGCGTCATAGATGTGTGTACAACTTCTTCGGCCCATTTACTGGACGTTTCTTTAAAGCTTTTTTTCGAGCTTCATGGAGCTTTTCGTGAGTGCCCGAGGCGTTAAGAACGATCTCCTCGTTCAGCCCTATCACATGAAACCACTCGCAACTTCCATCGTTGCGCGTATCTCGACTTTACCTCGGACAAAGTTTTACCCTCCTCAATTATATAGTAGATATATTTTTTTAGCAATTTAGCGTTCAGATTATAAAAAGAATAGGTACTCTTTTACGAGCAAATTGAAGAAACAAGTAATAACATGTGCTTGTCACTTCGTGGGAAGTATTGACAAAAAGAGCGAAAAATAGTTTACCTACACTTTTTTTTTTTTCAAAAAATATCTGATCAGCCTGATTAGCAAGGGCGAGTTTCCTGTCCGCCTATGGCGGCTCAAGTGATAAATACGCCACTGGATAAATGAGAATACTTATTTAAATTTCAGGTACTGTTATGCGTAAAATCGACACGATTAGGCAGGTAGGGTTTTTCACAATACTGGCAGTCTATGCAAATAGATTGTTACAATCCGCCATTCTTTGATTTTGTGATAAAAGTTTAGATAGAGTGTGGGATCCCCAGATAGATTGATGGACAATAAAAAGATACCGGCGTATTCGTATTTTTCGCTTCTTACTAGAAACTTGCTTTCCTTATGTCTAATTTTGTAATAGATGTCATTATAAATTTTTTTTTGCATTAATGTTTAAAAATATGTTCTTTACTATCAACGTTATTGTGTTTTATACTTATATGCTGATCGAATTTTGTCACAAATTTAAGTGCGATGTTTACAATTTTGGGCTAGTCGAAGTTTTATGACGATTTCACGCTAAATCTTTGTAAGAACCAACAAAAAAAAAAAACAAACAAACAAACAAAGGTTCTGGATGTAAATTTTTTCATCAAATTGTCAAGTTTTCATTATTGAGAATCCACTTCAACTACAAAAAGGATATTCGGAATTTATATCTGGAAGTCAATAATTTCCATTGGCTCAAGTCGGTCATCCTTCGTCGTCACCATTGGGATATCCCTCACTATGCAGCGGCGTATTAAAGTAGTACAATAATCGTATTTATTTATTTTTTTTTATTTTTTTTATTATTTAAAAAAATATTTGCGCCATTCAGACGTATAATTAGATGGCAGGTTTTCCATTAAAACTTTAACCGATTTTATTTTTATTTGATTTTGCGATTGATCAGGGTTGATTTTAACTTATAGGTCTATTTGTAAGCTAAAGAAATTTATACTTTTGCATTCTATGATATAATTGTGTTTTTCGATTGATATTAATCATTTTTATTTTTTACTTTTTCATATTTAACTTGTTAATCACGAGACGAATGTTTGATTGACGTACTCGAGGGCGGTCACGCGCTTTCTAAGTGGGACTGCGAGCACGCATCAAAAATCGAGATCAAATGGTTTGTTAATTAACTTCAGATAACTTAAATATATACGGGATACAGGTATGTGACAATCGATTTTGTATCAACTATTATGTTACTTTGTCAGTAGTTCCTTTTCCTTATACTGAATATATTTTTTATCATTGCTCTGTATGAAGGTGTTCGATTAATTTTTTGTTCACATCTCGAGTGCAGATGAAGGTTATGCTACAATCACTCGTTTTTACGCATAACAGTACTTGTACATAAAGAAATTATGAGTGAATGTAATAGATGCGATAAATTAGTTCTAACTTTGAAAAAAAGCAAATTTTATTGAGCATAATACTTATTACTTCATGATTACAATATAATATTTTTTCATTAGTCTATAAATTATTAAATAATTATTGCTTACAATTGTTTCAGCCTGATCATTTGACTAAACGTATTGTCCTCGATGACTGTGATTTCATTCAATTCTATTGAAAAGTATCTTAGGTATTTCAAACCATCAAACATTCCTTGTGTCAATTTCGTTATTTTATTGTTATTCAGATTCCTATTGAAATACAGCAATGTTATGTGATCACTAGCATTATTATCAGAAGTGGTGTGCCAAGGAAAGTAACACTGCACCAACTCAAACTACATATATGAAATTAATCCTTACATAACAACATTGAATAGGAGTTATCTTTATAATTGTAATAAATGAGCTAACGTGCATTTAAGAATGAGTGTTTTTAATATATATGAATTGAATATAGGTAACAAATAAAAAAGCATGGCATTAAGGGTTGCTTAGATGAGAAGGAATAACATACCCGTGCTTCTCGAGCTTGTTTGTATGCCTGATACTAGAAGTTACTCTTGTTAGATGATTTTAAATGAAGGATGGAATAAATTCTTGCGCATGACTTCGTTCTTAATATGAATGAGGTTAAACTTATCAGTTCCCAAGGGCATATGGGCCTCCAATGTTTTATGAAATGGTGAAATAGAAATGACTCATAATATTTTGATCGAATTATCTCAAGGAGAGCACTATAAGTGCAAAATAAAAACTTTAGCATCTGGTCAGGAGATAACAAAACAAAGCTTATTAAAGAATTTGAATCCACTTCTTGCTAAAAATAGAATTATTTGCACTGGAGGAAGACAGAAATGAGCAACGATTTCCTATTATACTATATCTTAGCTAAAAACTAACAAGCTTAACTGTATTGCATATTTATTTACTTGATAAACATGCAGGAAAAGCATTTATTCGATATTGTTGTGCCTTTTTGGGGCTCTCAACCTTTTTCTTTTGGTTTGAGGAATCGAAGAAAAACAAAAACTTTCCACGAGCGAAAATGTTTATTGTTGCACAACTGATCACAATATTTATAACTTTTTAAACAAACTGATAAACGGAAAATACGCGGCGTCTGAGTGCACGATCACGAAATAACAGAACTTGGGTGCACAACCGAACGCAGCGTAACGTTTTGATGTACCCTATACAGGACTGTACTCAACTGAACACAACTCTCTCTACTCACTTTTTGGTGGCCGCTGGTGGTATATATATTTGCCTCAGATAGGCGAGGTGGCGGCCCAAGGGGCAGGGGGGTTTCTGCTGACGACGGCGTTTTCAACCGGACGGCTTGCGGGCGCGCATGGGTTGCGTTTCCCCGACGCAGCAGCACTTGCACGTGTGATGCCACCCGATCCCCGGTCGGCCCATGGACACCTGTCGACCCGGTGTAGTGTTACACGCCAGCGGAAGTGCTGACGAGCCTAAACCGGTTCGACCGGTGTAATGTGACACCGACCGCGGTTTCGCTGACGAAGCTCAACCCGTCGGTCTGTGAAACATGACACCCGACCAGGAATGCGGTTAGCATCCTGTCTCCGCCTAGCCATGGCCACGCTGTGCTGACGTAATCAACACTGCAAGGTGACCCTGGCTGGCAGAGTGCGTGGTGATATTCCCCCCTGTGATTTTTTGGTCATAACAATATGTTTGAGAAGTAAATATTAGGTACCAAGAATGAATGTTAGTGTAGCAAAATGCTTTAGAATCTGCAATAGTTGCGTGAGGTCAGAAGAAAGAAAGCCTATGGAGGTAAAAATTGGCAGCCTTACTAAAGATTGGTATATTAATAGATCCGACCTCACGATCAAATGCTTCTTAGCAGCGCTGAGTCGATTCATAAGTTGGAAAAGAGTAGTACACATACATTCTGACGAAGGAACTACCTAATTTTATTGTTGTAAAAAACAAAACCCAAAGAGTCGTTGAGTTTCTTACATACCTAATAATATAAATGAAACTGAAATTCCAATGGTCACACTTCACATCCAATGCCACTTCACTGCACCCCCAAGCACCACATTTTAGAGAATTGTGAGAAGCAGGAGTGAAATCAATGAAAGGTTTATTGGAGTGGACATTATTGAAAAAAAAAAAATACTCAATTTCAAAGGTTTCTTTACGATTCTAACGTAAACTGAAGCATGTTTAAATTCAAGATCACTGATTAGACTGGGAAACTCTTTATAACGGGAGTGTCGGCTACCAAAGTGTGAAAGGATTTTTTGTCTCAGGTCAAATTAAAAAAAATGAGAAACTCGCCAGGACAAAAATCCAAAATATTTCTTTCAAGACTGTAGTATCCATACACAAAGAAGCCGATTGATTTTTTTTTGTCGTTCCGAAAAAGCACGCTCAATGAGCACTTTTTCCCAGTTGTACTGTCAATTATATCTTTGATAGGGTGCACGACAAGTTCCAGCGTAAGGTTAGTTAAAATTCAATTATACATATATAAATAATCACGTTTATCTGGGAATCGACAAATAAGAATACCTACTTATTTAAATTTTAGGTGTACATAAAAATGTTGTAAGTGAATGTAATGGTTACAATGAATTAGTCTTAGCTTTGAAAAAACCAGATCATATTGAGCGAAATAATACTCCAAGCGAACAATAACACATTTTCTCATTAATCTAGGAGTCAATAAGTAATTACTCATTACAGGTCACGTAGGTTCTTCATGTGACTAAATGTATTATCCTCGATAATTGTAATTTCATTTGCATATATTGTAAAGAGTGTAAGGTTTTTTAAGCCATCGAACATTCCTGGTGTCAGTTTGATTATTTTATTCTCATCTAGATACCTGATAGAAATAAAACATCATCACATAATGACGGGCATCATTATTAAGAGTGGCAGAGTGGCAAGGGAGGAATTTAATCTTTAAATATATCATTTTATTTCCTGAAAAACCTGTTTTAAAATTAAATTCTAATTATGCCTGCTATTCGCAGAAAGCAACCAACAATACGTGTAGAACCACCTCAAGGAGGAGAATAAGTATTTGTCTAGAAAACTCGTAATATGCTTACAAAACGAATAAGTTTTCGACTTAATCATATGTGAGTTTTCCAACTATCTTCTCTTCTGTGTTACCTTTTCATGGGATAATTTCTAAAAAAAACTTACAAATTTCTGTGCGGAGAAGTGCAAAGTAATTTGGAATGAAGGTATTAAAATTCACCAAACTCGTTCAGTTTATTTCATGTGTAGAAAAAACAGCTCTTAAAATATAATACCAGACTAACACTTCTCATACAACATAGAGATCTCTTCGCATCGATCATCTCAGATAATGTCCGAATACATCACATATCAGTAAATTCAATTCCCCTTGGTTATATTTTAACCAAAGTTAGATCTCACCTTGACCACTCATCGCAAATCAACAACTAACCCGGACATATACTTGCAATATTTTAATGCTCTACTCGAAAAATATAGAAATTATGAACAGATCTGTATAGATGAATCAAAACTTGAAAGAAAAAGCAGGCGCGGTACTCATTCATCAAGCTCATATAATACTCAATCCTCTTCCAGCTCACTTCTCAATTCTATCCAGCGTACTATACGGATCAAACTGCTTTATCTTATATCCAAGACTTCGATCTCAACACATAACATGATCTTCTTCGACTCACTAACAGCCATAAATTCCACGAAGAACTATCAAAAAAAACAGCATCTTATAGCTCAAATAGCCCAAACCCTCAGCTCAATCCACAATAATATTATCCTCTGCTGGATTCCATCATACTGCAATATACCTCATAAAGAAATGGCTGACAAATTGACAATTATGCAAAAGTATCCGCATCTTCTTATCTCGTGCAAAACATCCATACCACTTCCTGTTATTAAAAATTCAATTAAATCTTATACTACTGAAGCCTTTTAAACCTACTGGAACAGTATCCCATCCTCTAATGAACTCAAATCTATTCAATCAACAGTCACTCCTACAACATTCTTGAATAATATTTCAAGTAATTCTCACTCGAGTCCGCACTGGTCACACTATCCTTACACATGGCCATCTACTTTCCCAACAGTTCCTCCTTAAATGCCTATATTGTGACACGTACTTTTATCACCATTAACCATATCTTCACCGAATGTCCTAAATTTCAACACCTTCGAACTAAATTCTTCCCAAATAACCGACCTCTCACTCAGCTTAGTGTACAGTCTGCGAAAAAGTATCATTGAACATTTCGTTCAAATAGGCCTTTACCACTCCATATAAATCTATTTTTGGCGCGTCTCTAGCCATAATGGCGGTACATAGCGCGTAAAAAAAAGATCATTTTCTCATTAGTGTAGAAGTCAATAAGTAATTATTACTTACAGGTGTGTTAGACTGCTCATATAACTAAAAGTCTTGTCCTCGATGATTGTGATTTCATTTGATACTATTGAAAACTCTTTTAGTTCTTCCAAGCCCTCAAACATTCCAGGTGCCAACTTCATTATTTTATTGTTATTCAGAGTGCTAATAGAAGTAATGGGATATTAAATAATTCCTAGTATTATTATCAGAAGTAAAGTAGCATGAAAAAAAAGCAAGTACTTACTCAACTCATATGAAAATTAATTATTGTACAACAAGGAACAACGTTAAATTGAAGTTATTCGCGTATACTCATGTTCAAATGGGGCTGGGTATAGCAGCTTAAGGGCAAAGAACGAAGGACGTACATGGAATGTCACCCATCTCTATTTCGTCATCGTCCCCTCCCACTTTGAGGTAGGAGGATGGAATAAAGCGAATTATTTGTTCTCGTTTGTACCCCTCCTCTAACAAAGATACCAGCCCTCCAACTCAGCCCAAAAAATATAAATTTAGTGAGTCGTTTGTACTCCCTCTATACGTGTATGTACCGGAAAAATTTTCGTTTGTGCTCCTCCCCTAGTAGTGATACCTCTTGTGGGTCTGTAGAAATGCTAGCTCTCCCAATTAAAACAGGAGAATGAAGTTGAGCGAGTCGTTTATACTAAGTTTGTACCCCTTTTTCCGCTAAAACTTTTCATTTGTACCCTTTCCCAAAAAAAATACTACCATATGATGCTGTAGAAATGCCAGCCCCGCTCTTCCCAATTGAATGTAGGAAAATGAAAATAAACGAGTCGTTTGTACAGTTTATCCTTTTATACCGCATGGTTTTTTATTTGTAGCCCTCCATTTGAAATGTATAAAGTCCTTACCTCAATTCATCCTTTTCATACATTCCTTGCTCCAACAGATTTTTTTATAGAAAAATGTAATACCATAGAATATAATTATCTAAAAACTACAGTCTTTTACCTGAAAGGTTTTTTTTATATAAAAAAACTTTCCCACGTTGTGTCTGACATATTGTTGTCAGTCGCCATTTCATCCATCTAATTTCATTTTACTGCAATGCATTGTGTTGGAGCTGGCATTTCCATAGCCTCACATGAGGTACCTATCTCTGCAGTGGGAGGGGTACAAACGAAAATTTTTGCTGTACAAATGGAGTACAAATGACTCAATTTCATTTTCGTGCCTTGATAGGGGTTCTAGCATTAGAAGAGAGGTACATACAAAAATTGTTGGCGTACAAACGGGTATAAATGAATACAAACGATTAATAACATTTTTCTGCGTTGAATTGGCAGGGAGCTGGCATGTCTACAGCGCTCCCCCATGCGGAAGTATTTCTATGAGAGGGGAAGGGTATAAACGAAAATTTTTGCTTTAGAAACTACACACGGAGTACAAACGACTAACTTATTTCATTTTCCCAGCTTATAGTGGGCGTGGGGACGTGTAATGAAATGGACCTGTACCACTCTATCCTAGCAACTGAGGTATTCTGTTACTGATGATTAGATATAATAACAAACCATATTGAGCGCAACAATGCTTTAAGCGTACAATAAAATATTTTCTCATTAGTCTAAAAGTTAATAAGTAATTTAAGTATTACTTACAAGACTTTCGGACTGCTCATGTGACTAAAAGTATTGTTCTCGATGATTGTGAATCCATTTAAATCTATTGTAAAGAGCGTTAGGTATTGTAAGCCATCAAACATTCCTGGTGTCAATTTTGTTATTTTATTGCCATTCAAATACCTAATAGAAGGAATGGGATATGAAATATTACTAATATTGTTGAAAATATAGGTATCTTTATGTAATCGCGATTTATTATGTAAGACCAATTCGTTCGTTAACGTCACTTTTTGTATGTACTTTCGAGTTCGTTATCTTTCTGTTCTCAGTCAATTTATTTTTTGTTCTTAAATAGTATCATTCTGTAAATGTGTATTACCTATGCATTGGATACCGAGCCGAAACCTTACGGAACTTTTAAAGGGTGACCTAGGACCTACCCATCATGCATGTGATGATTAACCCTCCGTTTACCCAAACTGGCGGGCATGGGAATATCATCCTTCACAGCAACCTAACTACAAACTACTACTGATCGGAGAAGTGGAATGAAATTTTGATAGAATGTATTAACTAACAAAAATATTAGGTTTATCTATGAACCGACAAATCAGAATAGGTACTTATTTAAATTTTAGGTGCCTATACAGAAGAATGTTATAAGTGAATGTAATGGTTGCGATAAATTAATTTTATCATTGAAAAAACAAACCATATTGAGCGCAATAATACTTCAAGCGTACAGTAAAATATTATTTGATTAATCTATGAGTCAATAAGTAATTGTTACCCCACAGATCTGATAAACTGCTCATGTGACTAAAAGTCTTCTCCTCGATAACTGTGATTTTATTTGATGTTATCGAAAACACCTGCAGTTCTTTCAAGCTATCAAACATTCTTTGTGTCAATTTCGTCATTTTATTGTCATTCATATACCTAAAGGAAGCAATGGTATGTTAAATAATTATTGCTATCATTATCAGAAGTAGAATGGCATGAAAGGAAACACTTTACCAACTCAACTTAAACGATATTTAATCCTTGTACAATAGCATTGAATTTTGAAATGATTCATATAACATATTTTCCTTATTTAATATGTATAAAAGTATAATGAAATTTTTAGATGGGACTGGGAATAGCTAGGCCTCAGAGAGAAAGGAGTGCTTGGAGTATTACACCATCCTAGCAAAACTAGCTGTTCTGCTACAAATAATTGGATACTACATCTGAACTTTAAATAATAGAAGTGCTGGTAGGTAGTAAATTTTTCCATGAATTTATCATTGATTTCACTTAGTTAGAATCAGAAAACTTACAAAGTAATCATTTTTTCAAAATATATTTTTATAAAAAATGTTAGTGCTAAAGCAGGAAACTAACAATTTGTTCATAAGAAATAGTAATTTATTTATAAAATATATATTTTCGACTTCACCAAATGTGAGATTTCTCAAAAAAATTTATAATTTTATGTGCGAAGAAGTGTAAAGAAATTTTGAACAAAGTCAGCTTACAGCGATTGCATTGAATAACCACCATTGATTACCATAATCTCTACTGAAGTTAACATATTATAAAAGACGAATAATTACATTAATCTAAGAATTGACAAATGAGAATACTTATTTCACTTTTAGGCACTTATACACAGGAGCGTAACTAAGTCATTTTTCAGGGGGGGGGATATTTTGTAAAAATCCCAACTTTTTTGACAAAATTTACAACTTTTCTTTTCTTTTTTTAAATTTGAGAAATGGTCTAAATTACAAAATAATTAGGTACAAATAAGGGCCGTCATGCGAAGTTTTTTCACGTTCTTTTTGTAGTCATCGTTAAAAATTTCATCACACAAACAACACTGCACTTAGTATCATTTTCCTCTCCCTCCTTTATTCATTTTTTAAAATTCAACCTAAGTTAATAAAAAGTACAGACATATAGCAGGTATACGATGCACAGAAAAAAATCGGTGAATTATTGGCTTAGTGAGCAGTGGCTGTTGTGTATTTGTTCGTTTAATAATTAATACGAATATATTCAGTACTTTAGTTTATTTAGAAACGTACATAACTCGTACAAACGCATGTTCTAAACTCTAACCTCAAAACCTCAGGCACACACACCAAAAGCAGTGTTGCCATAACATCTCCCCCTTTTAATAAAGGTAATTATAATATAAGCAAAAAACGTAAATTATAAAATAAACGAAACAAACTATTATTAATAAGTTTATAAATTTAAACGTTGAACTGGTCGCCTTGTCCGGGCGGACCGTCGAAGAATTGGTTGGGTTGGCGTTGCCGCCTCACCACGATCACTGGGGACTTCTGACGAACCCAAGGTGGTATTGTCAGACGACTCGTTTTTAATGAAAGGACCCAAATTTATGGCCGTTGGGGTCGTTGGAATGTCCTTCCCAACTGGACGCATTTGTTCGAGATGTCGCCGTTGAGATCGGCCTTCCGAGTTAACGACATAGTTGAAGGGACCTTCTCGCTCGCTGACTTGTCCGAATATCCATTTCTTTGAACGGTCGTTGTACGAGCGAATGGCTACGTGGTCACCTATCTCATAATTAGGGATCTTACATCCTCCGGCCTTCCGAAATTTGTTCTCTGTGTTTTCGCGCATGTTTGGTTTGATTAAATCCAACTTCGTTCGAATTTCTCGTCCAAGAAATAGCTTAGCTGGCGTTTCACCCGTAGTAGAGTGGGGTGCGCGACGGTATGATAGTAGGAATTTATTGACCTTCTCGTCGAGCGTTCCAGGAAATTGTCGTAAGGACCGTAGACTATCCTTTAACGTTGCGACATAACGCTCCGCTTGGCCATTAGAAGCTGGATGGAAAGGGGCCGACGTGATGTGTTTAATACCACGTAGTGTAAAAATTCTTGAAAATCGTTTCCCGTGAAGGTCGGGCCGTTATCGGTTACAATAGTACGCGGATTGCCGAATCGTGAAAATAATCCGTCTAAAACGGCGCTAGTTTTTAAAACAGTGATTTGCGTCATAACGAATACTTCGGGCCACTTGGAATAAGCGTCCACCACGACTAGAAAATTTCGTTCGAAGAATGGCCCCGCGAAATCCATGTGTATTCGGTGCCAGGGCGATATCGGGTACTCCCAAAAATGCGCAGGCAAATGATTAGGCGCTTTCGAAACTGCCATACACGCCGGACAGTTTCTTACCATCGATTCGATATCTGAATCAATTTTCGGCCAATACGCAACGATCGTGCTAGATTCTTCATTCTTACTACTCCAATATGGCCATCATGTAGCTCGTTTAAAATGTGTGGACGATATTTACTCGGAATATAAACGCGTATACCATAAAGGATGCATCGGCCTTGAAGGGTAAATTTTCCGTCGCTACATTCGCCGCTGCGGAGTTGTTCGTATAGAGTTTTCATATCAGGATCAGCGAGAGTCTCCATACCGATGTCTTTAGCTGTTACAGTAAAGTTGTTCACTTGTGCAAGCTGATATATTTCTGCTTGATCGATAGATTCGGAGCTAGCTGGCTCAAAAGGGAAGCGGGATAAAAAATCTGCATTCGCGTTGTCCGCTGATTTTCGATATTTGATATCGAAGGTAAACATTTGTAAATACAATGCGTAGTGTTGTAAACGGGTGACACTTAAAGGTGGTAGTTTTTTACGCGGTCCAAAAATATGTACTAACGGTTGATGATCTGTTATGAGGGTGAATTTCCGACCGAAAAGATAATGTGCGAATTTTTCAACGCCCCATTTTATCGCTAAGGCTTCGCGATCTATTTGGGAATAGTTCCGTTCGGCGCGATTCAAGGAACGAGAAGCGAACAAAATTGGTCGTTCCATTCCATCAACTTGATGGGCCAGTACAGCGCCTATTCCTACTGGGCTAGCGTCGACAGAGAGTAGAACTGGTAAGGTAGGGTCGTATCGCATAAGAATACGTTCAGAAGCGATTTCGGATTTTATTGAGTCGAAACTTCGTTGGCATTCATCAGTCCATTCGAAGACGGTTGCGTTGCGGGTTAGATTATTCAATGGTTCAGCCATCGTTGCTAGATTTGGACAAAATCTAGAATAAAAGGTAACTAACCCTAGGAAGGTCTTTACTTCTGATTCATTTTCGGGTTTCGGGCATTCACAATCGCGTTGACCTTTTCGTTGGTTTTATGAGTGCCTTGTTGATCGATTTTAAACCCTAGGAACTTGACTTCTTCTTGTAGGAGTTTACATTTTTCTCGGTTTAGATGAATGTTGTTACGTTTACAAATTTCTAGGACTTGACGGAGACGATTAATGTGTTCGGCGTCGTTTTGGCCTGTGATAATAATGTCGTCGTGGACCACGCATACGCCGTCTAAATTGAAAACGGAGTCCATGTAACGCTGCCATAAAGCTGGCGCGGCACTTACACCGTAGAAAAGCCGCGTAGGCTGGAAAAGCCCTCGATGCGTGTTTAACGTAAGCATCTTGGAAGACTCGTCGTCAACCGGTAAATGGAGGAACGCAGTACGGACATCTAAAGTCGAAAATTTTTTTCCTCCGGTCAGGCTGGCGGATACTTCGTCATACCCTTTAAAAGGGTGCTGCGTAACGTCGATTTGTGGATTTACTGTACCGCTATAATCACCGCATAGACGGACAGATAAATCGGGTTTGACGACGGGTACCGATGGAGAAGCCCAATCCGAAAATTCGACTGGTTTTAATACACCTTCTTGAACTAAGGAGCAAATCTCCTTTTCAATCGCTGGTTTAAGCGACCATGGCGGAGTTCGTGCTTTTTGAAAAATTGGCTTACAGCCTGGCTTGGGATGCAGTGAACACGTATAGTTTTGAACGGCTCCAACTTTTTTCGAAAACGTAGGTTGAAATTCGTTTAATAGATTACTTACGGTTTCGTTTGCTGTTGTCGAGAGGGATTTTACTTCCGTAATATTGGCAAAATCGAGTAGGTCGAACGCTAACATCCATTCTCGACCAAAGAGTGTATCGTAGTCTTCTTTCACGACGAATAAGTCTAAACGCCTTTTTTTCCCGCGAAACGAAACGTTCACTTCTGCTACACCAATAGGTATGGTCATATTACCTCTAAAATCGCGTAAACGTACAGGAGTAGGACGTAGAACCGTATTTGGAATTTCGTCGAATTTCTCTTGAGCTATAACGGTTGGTTTGCTACCTGAGTCAATTTCCATAGGAATAGTTTTCCCATTGATATTTACGTTTACCATGATTGGAGGACAGCCATCGGTGACGTTGCTGCGAAGGACTTTAATAGGGTAAATATCATCGAAGTCCTCTTCTTGAAGCTGTTTTACCGATGAGTTTTTCGGCCGTTGGGTACCTTTTTTGAAACTTTGGGTCGGAGCTTGCGAATCTCGTTTTCTGAAACAAACTTCGACGACGTGTCCATCTTTATCACAGAAGGTACAATGTAAATTTCGTACACGACATGACCTCGTGAAATGGTTCTTTCCGCACTTATTACATTTAATTACGGACGAATTCGGCGATGTATTCGCTTTTGCCGTTTGAGGGGCGGAAGGGTAACGCGATTTGAATTTATTGAGCTTTTTCACTTCGAACGACGATTCCTTTGGCTTAAGCATCATCTCTGTAGCACCGTTGAAAGCTTTTTCCATCGCCAAAGCAAGGTTTAGAACTTTCTCGAACGGTACGTCGTCTTCTTCAAAGAGACGGTCGAGAATTTGCCTGGAGTGAATTCCACTGACAAAAACGTCGCGTAGCATAGCGTCGAGCATTTGAGCATTATAACCACAATTGGCTGCTAATTTGCGTAATTCGGATACGTAGGTTGCTAACGACTCACCTTCGTGTTGTTTCCGGTTTAGGAATTGGTGTCGGCTAACGATGATGAGAGGTTTTGGCGACAGATGCTTTCGTAGAATTGTTGTTACCTCTTCGAAAGATTTTTGGTCGAACGTCTCTGGATATAGCAGCGATTTTAATAGCGTGAAATGCTTCGGGCTAAGGCGAAATTAACATTTTTACTTTCGCCTCGTTCTTTATACCTTGAAGGGTAAAGTATGCGTTCAAGCGGTCTAGATAGTCGTCGAACGACTCGGCCGTTTCATTGAATTTTTCGAAGAGCAAGTGCGGCTTACCGTTGTTGGTGATGAGCTGCTCACTGATGCGGTAATCGCCGAGAAATTTTCTCTCAATGCGGCCGTCTGTGCGTTCAAAGCCGCTATAAGTGGCGCGAGGTCCACTTCAGCCATATTGCGAACGACGCGAACACAAAACGTTGGGATGACGGAAAATAAAAGTTTTACATATTAATATCATTTTTAGACTCGAAAGCACATTAGCACAACTACCGACTGCGCCATTTGTTGTGTATTTGTTCGTTTAATAATTAATACGAATATATTCAGTACTTTAGTTTATTTAGAAACGTACATAACTCGTACAAACGCATGTTCTAAACTCTAACCTCAAAACCTCAGGCACACACACCAAAAGCAGTGTTGCCATAACAGTGGCAACGGCTTAATTTTAAGTTATAATGTTGGGCGATTAATAATCGATTAATCGGTAAAAATAATTGGAAGAATCGATTAATCAAAGTAATCGATTATTTTATGAAATAGGTAATCGATTAATCGGCCAATTTTCAGTTTTTTTTTTTCAATAATGCTTCGATATTTCTGAAAAAAAAAACTTTTTATTAAAAAATAATCATTTTGTGAAGACATTTCTATAATACGATGAAATCGTCTCTCATCACATACCTTAAATATGCTTGTTTTTTAAATAAAAATTGCGACTAGGTATAAATACTGTCATTTTGGAATAAATGATTTTGTTTTTGTAATTTATTTGAATAAATTATTTTATTTTTGTAATTAATTCAAATAAATGTTTTTTTATTATTATAATCGAACACAGCATAAAAAAATGAAATTTGAGATTTTTCAAATTCTGAATATTTTTTCCAACTCCAAATTTTCTCCAAATTTTTTTCAACTCAAATCTTTTTTCTGATTTCTCAAAATTTTTTTTATTTCATTTTTTCTCAAAATTCATTTCGAGCCAAAAATTTTTCTCAGTATTTTTTAACCAAAAATCTTTACAGTTTTGTTTCAAATTTNTCAGATATTCTTGATTGTGAGTCTTATGCTTTAGCTAAGGCACACAGGTTATCATCAAATACTGTTCGGCATAGAAGTGCAATACCGCTACAACGAATTCACTCAGATGTGATGGGCCCAATTAAGCCTTTATCGCACACATCAAAAAGATATGTCATTACTTTTGTAGATGACTTTTCTAGATTTATTATGGTTTTTGTAATGGCAAATAAAAGCGATGCATCTTCTTACCTTGAACAATATTTAGATGAAATGAGACATTTATTAGGTGAGGATGTAAAAGTTCGCTATTTACGTACTGATGGAGGTATGGAATACGCTGGTGAAATGAAAAACATTTTAATAAAAGAAAAAATAGCCCTAGAAAAGGCGGAGCCTGATACACCTACACACAATGGAGTAGCTGAGAGAATTAACAAGTCGCTTGGAGAAAAAACAACAGCTATGCTTATTGACTCTGGGGTACCATTGAGGTATTGGGATCATGCAATATCTCAATCAGCATATCTTTATAATAGGTCCCCTCACAAGGCAAACCAGTTTCTGTCCCCTTATGAGGTATTTTTAAAACAAAAGCCCGACTTAAATTATGCTAGATGTTTTGGGTGTTTATCTATTTATCATATTGGACGAGGAGATTACTCAAGATTTGAGGGAAGAGGATGGAAAGGAATATTGTTCAATAACACAAAAACAGGCTATCGAATTATGGATTTAAACTCTGGAAAAATTATCGAAACTGAAGATGTGCAGTTCATTGAAAATACCTTCTACAAAAATTTAAAAACAGAAACTGATTTGCGTGAAAAATCAATACAGTGGTCTGAAGAACTAAGTCCCTCCAACACAATTAAAAATCCTTAGCCAGTAGGGCAAACTCAGATTGAGTCCCTATTGGATGGGGAAGAACCAGAACAAGCTCAATCTGAGTTATTGCCTCAGCAGATTCAAACTGAATCAACGCTAAAAACACAAAAATATCAGACTCAGCCTGAGTCAAGCCCAAGACATGAGCCTCACCAAATATCTGATGATGACGAGTACCAAATTGAATCAGTCGAAATTGTATCAGATGATGAAGAAGAATCTGGAAATTTTGCATTATTGGCTTACAACCAAGTTCCAACACTATGTGCTATCCTCACAGAAGAAGAGAGAGAACCTATAACTTATAGAGAAGCAATAAGTCGCACTGATCGGGAAGAGTGGATTAAGGTAATGGAGGATGAACTTTCATCACTTGAAAGAAATAGTGCATGGGTTATAGAGGAACTATCAAAAGGAATCAACATTCTCAGCTCACGCTGGGTTTATAAGAGAAAACAAGAAGGGGATGGTTCAATTAGGTACAAAGCTCGCTTGGTGGTTCGGGGTTTTGAAGATAGGGAAATTTACGATCGTATAGAAATTTATGCACCAGTAGCGAGCCTACATTCCGTGAGAACTGTCTTAGCCTTAATAAATAAAGAAGCACTAAGCTTGGTGCAAATGAATGTAAAAACTGCTTTCCTGAACGGAGTCTTGGAAAAACCCCTATATATGTATCCACCAAAGGGGTGCAAGTGGAAAATGGGATGATATGCAAATTGCAAAGAGCATTGTATGGACTGAAAATAAGTCCGCAATGCTGGTATCACCGTTTTCATACCACAATTATAAAAATGAACTTTGCAAATCATCTTAATGATCCTTGTGTTTATATTTGGCGTAAGAAGGCAAATTATGTAATACTGGTTCTTTATGTTGATGATATATTAATTGCAGGCAACTGTAATGATAAAATTATTGAAACAAAACGGCGGTTAAATGAAGAATTTGAAATGAAAGACTTAGGGATACCTAAAGTTTTCTTAGGTATACAAATTGAACGAAAAGTACATGAGAGAATTATGACATTGAAACAAACTCGATATATCCAATGTGTGTTGAAACTTTTCCATGCTAATGAACTACTAGGTACCAAAACACCAGCTTTGACACGAGATGCTGAAAGGAAAACTCTAGAAAATTCAAAACGAAAGGTAAAGTGGGACCCAGGTGAACCCAGTAAAGGAAAATCATTGTTTCGAGAGATAACTGGCTCATTGTTGCATCTATCAAATGGAACACGGCCAGACATAATCTTTGCGGTTAATACTCTCTGTCAACATCAATCCAATCCTACACTGCAAGACTGGGATAGAGCTAGATGGGTATTACAATATTTAAAAGCAACAGCCGACATAGGATTAACATACACTGGTAGAAATGAAGGAATAAATGCATATGCAGATGCATCATTAGGCTCGGCAGGAAATGGTTTTTCAATCACAGGATATATAGTTAGAATTTATGGAGACCCAGTCATCAGGCGTTGCAAGAAACAGAAACTGCCAGCGAGTTCTTCATCAGAGTCAGAGTATTTTGCATTATCAATGTGCTGCAAAGATGTAATTAAACACTTGGTTTACTTGAGCGACTTATAAAAAGAAATTATAGGTCTGCTGTAGTATATGGGGATAATAAGCCTGCAATTGCTCAGGCCAAAACCCCAGGTGCGGCCAAGCTAAAGCACGTTGAAAATTTAAATTACCATTGTGTTAGGGAAATGGTAGCTCAGAAGAAAATTTTATTAAATTGGGTCAAAACAGATGACCAGCTAGCAGATATATTTACCAAGGCCTTAGCGGTCGATAAATTTATAACCTTTCGAAGGCAGATTTTCCATGATGTATAAATAAAAATAACTAAAATTCATGTTTCAGGTTTTTATTAAGAATATTACAAATCATCAAAGTTAAGCCCAAGCGATACAGGTGCGCAGGGGGCGTGTTGGAGTTACGACACCAGACACTCGGCCTTGATTTGTTGATTTGTGTGTCGATGAGCTCCGTTTTGCTTCTGAAAGTGAATTTTCTCAACACATCTCGCGACCATGTTTTTACTAATTTTAACTTTTGAATCATCACATTGTTTTGTACTCCTTTTTAAGTTTTTCGAATATACAGAAGATTTTTTATTCGTTGAGTTTTTATTCAAACTTTCCAACAAAATATATGTGTCGTTGGATAAAGAAAAGGACCTAAGCATCAAAAATGTTTTTTTTGGTAATTAACGATTGAAAATTTGAAATTCCTTATCTCTTGAATGCCTTTGCCGATTACTCTGAAATTTTGCACACATAATCGGGGGCTTCTAGTGGACCATTATTCATCAATAATATTGGAAAGATTGTTTCAACATCGTAAATTATTTTAAAAGGGAAAAATTGAAAAATTCAGTGTTGCCAACTACCAAAAATCAAAACTGCTCTGAAGTGACTGTAAACTGTGCTGATTACGAATTATGTTATCTATAACGGTGAAAAACATTGCTTACATAGCGTAATGAGAGAATAAAAAGGCCGAAAAACCATCAAATTTCCAAAAAATCAAATTTTTATGCATTTTTTGTTAGTTTTACCCCCCTCAGGGATGATAATTTTGAGAATCCAGGGATAAGAGTATTCTCACGTGAAAGTACTGTCCTTAAGTAACCAAGAACTGTCAAAACCCCAAAATTGATTTTTTGATGCTTAGGTCCCTTTCTTTATCCAACGACACATATTCTAAAAGCAACACTAAAACCCCTAATCATAACAACAAACAGCCGAATCTGAAAAAATGTAACACTGATGGAGTCATATCATCAATGTGATGTTAACACGAACCACTTTCGATGAAACGAAAACGAAATTCAAAATTAAAATCAAAATTAAAATTCAAAACGGAAAAATCAAAACAATATTTACTTTCTTTTTTGCTTACGCAAATTTAAACCCTTCAAATTCATGATAGCACATTTACCTGGTGACCTACATATGCACTGTTTGTTGGTGTATGTATGTGAACTGGTGATTTGCTTCGACCATATACTATGGACTGCTAATGGTCGTACAGAAACGAACATCAAAGTGAAGCAAACAATAACATCATAGATGCGCTCGTGCATGCCAAGTGATATTTCAGGAATGAAAATGAAAACGCATCGAAATTTTCAATGATAAGAATGTTAAATCAATATCAAACTACTGAGTTAATTTCATTAATAATACTCAATAATTAAAATTACATTAAAAAAAGCATATTAATAATTATTTAGTGATTTCAAAGTCCAAAAAAAAGCTTGGAAAAAAACACTTTCAAAAAAAAAAGTATAAATATAGGTGAGGTTAGTAGGTTTCCTAAGTTATCGCTTAGACCTCGTACAAGATGGACGTCTTCAAAAACGGTAAATTAATGCAATTCAATGATTTCAAAGTTGGAATTTCATTCAACGTGAAATATTTCGTAAAAATAAAAAAAAATTCACGTACTTACATATGTGCCAAAACTGATTGGTACACTATAATTATTCCTCAATATTATAATCATCTATTTGAGGACAACAAAAAAATTAAAATGTGGAATTCACTTAAAAATGTCACAATAATTTATAATGGACCTTCTTACAATACTTCTGCTTTAATTTTCTCCAAACAACCATTTTCACAAGTACCTAATATTAACCCTACAAATTATCATAATGTCAAAAAACATAATTGGCAGTATTTCTAACCAAAAAAAAAAATCAAAATCCATGAAAAAATTTCAAAGTCCTAAAAATTAAAACATGGAAAAAAGTACACACAGGTACGCCTATATAAACACGCTCACCAATACATACACGCCCAGTCTTCACCTACACGTTCAACCATTAACATATAACGATAACGCCTTCTCTTTCAACTTACCTCCATAGCCCAGTCAATTGAATTCCAGACTTCAACACAACAGTCACGAGTTTAATTCCCATTTTATATTTTATAATTTCAAAAAAAATTTTCAATTAAATTCTTTTTTACATACGCTCATCAACAGTGACTTGAGGACATATATCCAACACACGAAAAATTTTTAGCTCGCTTACCTGAGCCAAAAATCAGGATTGTCCTCAAGTGACCCATATACTACTTTTCATTTTTTCAGAAATTTAAATTTCCTATTAAAAATTCTATTTCACAAAACAAATTCGTCAATAATTTCGATCAACATGTTAAACCTTATCTCAAACCGAGGTAATCTATTCTCAGAACAAAAATGCTTTTGTCTGAGAAATTTTATTTCTCAAAAAATTAGGCTTCATGTCCAAAAAAAATCATTTTTTCCTACTGCAATTTTCCATATTATCAACTTTTCAGGACTTGAAACTATACTAAAGGTCAAAATATTTTCAAAAATGAGATAAAAAAAAATGGCCAAAAATATGCCCACTTAACTTAACGGTGCATGGGAGTTGGACGCCTATACGTCTGGCTCAAATCGAAACGCCACAATCCAGATAGGAAATTGGCACATCTAGGCCACCAAAGAGAGTAATGTGAGCAATCGTTTTCTTGCACACGTTGTAGTATTTTTTCTAGCACGTTGACAACCAATTCGATCATATGTTTCACGCTTCGGAATAAAAAACCGATTAATTACCTAATTAATTAATGAGTTTATCGCTCCTAAGGCGATTGTAATTCGTACTTTCGTGATCACGAATAAACAATAGCGGCGTTGGCCGTTTGTATTTAAAGTTCATGAAATTCACCAAATCAACTTATAACCGGAAAATTACCAATTATTTTCCAGCGCACGAAGAAGAAGAGGATCGTAGTTGATAATTAAAAATAAGTTCCGCCTCCATGGCTTTTAATTAGTAAACAAATCTCGATCATCCCATTAAAGTTTATTATTAATTTTTTTTGCAATTATTTGTAATTAGCGTACATTTTATTATCGGTCCAATAAAAGTTTCATTTCTCTTTGAGTAGAGCTAGACCATTAGGTCAATGATCCTAGGGTCCCACAATTCGATAATGCCTAAGGCCCTTCCCCTAAATAATGACCGACGGCTTCTAAGTGACGTTCGGGGCCATTTAGTCATTGTAGAAGCGATCGAAAGTATTTTTCTTCCGATGGCTAGGACGAGCTAACAGGTTAATTTGTACATCAGAAATTATTTTTTAAATTACTTAAATAAACTTGAAGGCTGATAAATTCATTTCGCCTACATTAATTTCTTTGCATTTGAAAAAACTGAAAAAGAGATTGTTTTGCTGATTGTGCCTGAATCACTTAGACACACCAAAGCTGGACATTCGCCAGATGATTACATAAGGACTTGAAGATCACGCCTTTCCTCCATCCTTCACAAATAAGATGAAGTATAATAGCTATTCTTTTTATTAAAAAAATCAGCTTAAGGGTATATTTCACTTACACAGTTCTTCTTTTTTTTAGTATAACTAAACTGTGAGACACTATATGTTATCTATATGTGAATCAAAATTGATATCGCTAAAAAGGTGACATTTTTGAAACTAAAATTCTTCGTGAGTTTCTTATGAAAACTTTTGAAATTTGAAAATGAAGAAGATAGATACATCTTTTTAATTTGTTTAGAACAAAAAATTTAAATTCAAATTTATAAGAAAGTTATAAGCCATGAAATATGTTCTCTTCAAAAGTCAATTTATTTTTTCGTTTTTCTCGACAAATAATCAATTAACAAAAAAAAAAAAAAAAAAAAAAACTTCTGCGAAGTTGTTCAAATTCTTATTATAGGTGTATATTCCAAATTTCAAGTGAAACATGTAAGTAGTATTCGAGAATCAAAGTTGTACAAAAATAGTCATTTAGCAGGCAAACCAGCATGCAATCGTGTATGTGAAATAGACTCTTAAAAAAATATTGTGTTGGGTGCCAACCACTCAGTTAAAAGCGTAGAGCTAGCAAGCGTTCATGCACGTACCATCTGGTCCTTCTAGAGCAACACATTGTACAGCAACAGGTATCACATCTTTCTCGCAATTATAACTTAAATCTTCTTCAGAGTAGCAGCTTGGATCAAAAACATGAGAACTCTGTATGAATTGTTGATTAGAACCACGTTTGTAGTAATACACGTCCGACGTCAATTTTTCATCCTTGGAATGATATCTAAGAATCAGGCAACGGAAAGAGATGAAAAGTCGAGTCGCAATATTACTGTTATTAGAGTTCGTAATTACTGCAAGATGGAATTTATAAATGATTATTTTTGGGCACAGTGTTCTGCATCCAACTGGCACATGAAGGGCTAGTGTTCCCATTAAAATGCCAGTGATCGTGTAAATCATCATTGTTTTAACCATCTACAGTTCCTTATTTTGAAGATAGTTAACAACAGGGTTGAGCGTTTTAACCAAAGTGTTTAAAACACATGTTCAAAACATGTTTTAAGCATTGAAAAAAATTAAATAAATAAAATTGAAAACAAAATTCTGTTCAAAATGCGTTTGAAACGTTTTTACTTTTTTTTTGGTTTTAAAAATGTTTTTTATTCTTCTCATTTTTTCATTAAATTTACAGTATTTAACCGAAGAAATACAAGTAAACGCCAAAGACGAATAATTTTCCACCTGCGAAGGCATCTTCTAGATTTCAAAATTTTTTTTCAAATTTACATTTTCAAGTGTTTTGAACTTTTGAGAACTTGAGAAATCAAGGGCGTTACGGTTATTGGATAAATGTGAATTTTTGAATTTAATTTTTACGGCTTCAATAGGCAGATCTCTTCATGGTATATCTATATGGAATTATTTCAGCAAAGTCAAGGTGAATGGAATAAGTTGACTTATTTGCATTTGGTCACGTCGTCACGACTCGCGACAGGTGCTTGACGACAATTAAACGAATTGGAATGCTTTGGTTCTCCATGCTCGTAGTGTTCAAGTGAAAATTAAGTAATTATGGTTTTAGTTTCTTTCTATTCATTTATGAAGTTATGATGAGGAGCATAAATATTATAAATTTAAGGCAAATGATAACTAAAAATAAAAATGAAAAAAAAAAAACAGATATAAAACTGTTTAAAACTAGTTTTAAACAATGTTTTAAACATGTTTTTTTTTCTTGGAGGTTTTTTGTTTTAAAACAAATCACACGTTTTTAAACAAAAAAGCCGCTTTTTGTTTTTCATAAAAAAAAAACGGTTTTTTAGCAATCCTGGTTAATAATAAATAGTTAGTTTGTAACGGTATACTTATAATGTAGAATGATAACGTCTATGTGAACAACTTGGTCAACACTATGACGTTAGCGAATGAGCGCGCAGGAATGGGATGGAGATAATAGTTTCCACTACAGTATTGTTTCCGTAACAACTACCCCGACGCAACCTTCACAACTGAACAGTGAACGAAACGAATATTATTGTTCCAGCAATCGTGCAACAAACTGCTCAACGCCCACAGTTCAAAACTATATAAATACTGTGCAAACACCATTTGCCTATTACCTATTACATATACTACATATACCATAAGAATAACAGTAATTATGCAACAACCATAATCAAATACGCAAACGCGATAATTGTTAAATATATTCTATTGCAATTACGCGTACATTTCTCCACTGTGAATACATCGCTTAAAAACTGCAAAAACATGTAATGCAGCTTGCCGGAGGCACTGCTCCAATTATAGGTAAAGAAATTTTCTCACTTCCACTAGCATTGAAGACAACGACTATGGTCAAGGTACAGCATCAAAAAAAAATCTTCTTACGTGTTGGCGACCATGATCAAATCGACATACAGGTAAATTGTCGAACACAAACAAAAAATGAATGAAATTTATATTGTTCTTTTTTCTTTTTAACATTAGCCTACAACACAAATGTTGGGTAGATTATCCAACACTCAAATAAATTAATGGACAAGCTAAGATATCAACATAGCAACTCAATTAGTCTTACACCACAAATATAGACCAAACTTTGCATATAAATTCTCTTCATATACAAATCATATCTATGCATTTTTAACATTGTCTCTTTTTGGTTCTTTTCATATCTGCTAAATAATCTCATTACATCGTTTGTGAATATGAAATGACAAATGAGGATAGTGGGAACTACATTTGGACCCAAAATGTTAAGAAATTATACACAAACTTATGTCCGAATATATTCACATGAGCACTACATTTGGATCCAATATGTAAACCGATTATACGAGAAATATGTCTTAATCATGTCTCCTACCAATTGTGCATGAATATTGCATCCCAATCTGCACCTTTTGGCAGAATGGCCCAATAATTTCCATTTATTGCAACGTAACGGCTGCAGATAATTATACAATGGGCAGTTCATCCACCCAGCGCATAATATCTTATGCATTATGAATCTGCGCCACAAAGCTAGGGAGCACGTTACTATGGCTTTAATGACATTAGATGATGATTTTCTATATTTACGAAAGCCAACGTACAATGGTATTTCTTCATATTGATTTTCATGTGATTACGAAGATTTTCTTCCTCATAATAAGCAGGAATGTTATGAATCAGAACCTGAGGTTTCAATGGTAGATTTTCATAGACTTCCAAAGCGTTGTCTCCTTGAGTTTAGATCGTAACTTGTAACTGATTTTGAAAAACATTGTAGTTTTAGCCCTACATTGGGTAGCTATTTATTCATTTAAAAATTTGATGTTTACTTTGTAACGATCGGTAAATACCTATCTTACATCGCATTCATTTATACGATCGATATTGCGGAAAATTTCCAAAATATTAACAAGGAAGTGAAGTTATCGTTCACTAATACTAGTCTCTGGTGTTAGCACAGGTGTAGACAAAGAGCTCTACGACCAGAGATTACAGAGGATGGGTATCTATCGAATTTACTGATATAAGGAATTTAGTGGTCGTTAACTTACGAAATCACAAACACTGAATTATAAGTTTATGAATAGCAAGTCGGTGGTTACAAATTTCAAGCTCCACAACTTTGGTTCTCATACAATTTTCACTAAAGCTCATATTTTTTCGGAAAAATGAGCTCAAAGTAAAGAGTCCAATAATTGGCACTTTTTGTTCTGTGAAAGTACATTGTTTTCATTCTCAAACAATAACTCGAGTACAACATGATGGACTGACTCCAAATTTGGGGAAAAGGTGGTTAAAGGATAAGAGTACTATTATTTTTGAAGTCGATCCCTTCAGTGAAAGCTGAGCTTTCGAATTTTGAAGATTTTTTAGTTCTTTGCAAATATCTCGAGAATGAAGCATAGTGAAGGAAAAATTTATAGGAAACAGTCCCAAGAAATCAGCTTTTGAACTTTTGATTTTTTACAAGATGTTTTGATTATTATAAGTTTTTCAATTTATCATCATTACATATTTCATAATTGTATGTAAATGCACCTATAGTATGTACATATTGTACATCATTAAAAAAAGAAACGAAAAAATTGATTAAATTAAAATAAAAAACTTACATGACACCGCTTGGAGAAACTTCTTCAGTGCAAAAATAATGAATAGTAATTGAACACCTTACATCTGCGTCGAAAGTGAATTCTACATTATACAGAGTACTGTTCTGCCCATCGTCAGCACGAACCAAACGAACTGATTCTTTTCTAATATTAACCAAGCATTTTAAAGGAAGCGTAGGATCACCACTTTGAGGAGGCGGATAAGGAAACTGTAAGTAAACAAGCAATTTTCATGATGATAGAGGTATATTCAACTGAACTCTTTTTTTCTCACCCTTGTTTATTTTTTTGCAATCTATACATTAGAAATAAAGCAATTATTACTACTGGTAGAGATAATACTGTGTAGTTTTTGTGGTTTGAATTTTCCCTAACCCTGGAATGAATCTTGTTCATTTACTATGTTACAGAGCATAATCACATTCAAATCTCATCTTTCTGTTAAGATTATATGATTGTTGGGTTTTTCCAACAATATTATTGAGAGATGGTAAATTATAGTCGCGAGTATAGCGTTAAAAAATGAATGAATCTCATGATGCGTACGTGGATTCCTTACATGAATGATGTAATGTTAAAAAATACCGCGTTCCGATTAGTGAATGGATGTCTTATTATATGCAATTACGCTGTTACAATTGAAATGAAAGAATAAAGGCAATTTTCAAAAATCGAAATGTTGATATATATTTTTAATACTTATACTTAATAGTTATATAATTATGTATGAAATTGGTACATAGAAAATAAGAAATGTTGATCAGAGTATAGGGTTGTCCGGCGTTTGGTTTCAAAATTAAAAAACAGAATAAAAAAAATAAATAAAATTTTGCGTTAAGTAGGAAACCGGACCTACGAGAAATCGGAGGGCACAACCAATCCCATGAAAATATTGGCCAACTGGCTTAACTGCGATAAAGCTGACAAAGTCTATACAAAAAAAATTGGCCAAAGTGTGGTTTGAACTGAGGTATATTGTTGTATTGTATTGTTATAGTATAATTGCTAGTAATCAATACCCGTCCTTCGGACGGGGTGTTTAAGCATGTGTTTCTTCATACACTGAAAGGGGTTTTTTTCATTTTTATTGTCAACTTCCTCGATGGTAATAGTTCTTCTTTGCTTTTTATTTCTATAATTTTTTTGTGAATAAAAAATTTATTATAATAATATTTATTTATTTATTTATATACATATATTTTATACATGAATATACGTATTCAATATCTTGTGGTGCCCTTGCATATTTTGAACTATGAGGCGCCCAGCCATATGCCGGGCACCACAAAAAAAGTGTCTTCCGAGGTTTCCATTTTGGGCACCACAACGCATATACACTATAAACTCCAGTATTTATAAGGGGTTTAATTTTCAATATATAAATGTAGTTATTGTAGTACCCACCCCTAAAACTTCAGCTGTGGACCCAGAGGGGTGAGACGATTATTTTTAGATAGTTTTTAGCTTAAAGACCTTGTAGCGCCAATTTGGGCACCACAACGTTAAAAACGGGCACCACAATGACTTCGTATGCTTAAAACGGGCATCACTACGACTAAAACTATATCTGTATGCATATATTTGTATTTGTATTTTTTTTTCATTTTATATTATATAATTAATAATAATAATAATAATAATAATAATAATAATAATAATAATGACTTTAAACATGTGTAGAGTGTGTGACGTAAGCGAAAGTTTCGAGCTTTTTACGACTAAGCAGCAGAACTTTTTTGAACATTGAATTGCCTAATTGATAAAATCAACTCATAATATTTGTTTTGCAAATTATTAAAAGAAAAAAATTTTGAAACCACGATGGTAGAGTCATCATTTTTTTAACCAAAATCTTTAAAAATTGAAAATTAAATTTCTGTCAATGTTACTTATATATATATTTTTTTTTTCAAAATTTGTGATCACGTTCAAAAAAAACTTTTTTCTTATTCCTTGTTTAATAAAAGGAGCAATTGAAAAATTAAATCGATACACAAAATTTCATATACATACATAAGTAATGTTATTATTTATTTTAAAAAATTTTACTCATTCAAATTATATTCACGACGTTAAAATTAATTTTTTTGTTCTTCAATCTTAGTAAGCCACAAATAAAAATTATTCCAAGAAACGAAATAAAAAACATTCATACATCTACATGGGAATTCGTTGAATTATTTCAAAACATAGACAGTGAAAAAATGTCTAAAAATAATAATTTCATTAGTGAACCACTCGGCATAAGATACCATTCGAATGCATAAGTTGAGGTTTTATTTCGTTCGCTAACAATTCAACGTGAGGTACCATGAAGAGGGATCCTTATGCTTTTTACTCCATACTACAAATGACCACACCACTACTTTATTACAACTCCAGTTGGTTCAATTAAAGTGTACTCCATATTAGAACATGAGCTAGTTGAATGAAACTTGAGGACATCCTCTCACCTCTGCTACATTTATAAAATTTTACTTCATTTATCACGTGGGAACTAAAATACCTCCACTCATGCTCCGTCACGCCAACTCACAGTTCAATTAAATGTGAGGTCATGCAAACTCACGTTTCTGCAAAACTAAAAAACTGCGAACTAAAAGACCTTGACTCATGCCCCATCACCCTAATTTACAGTTCAATTTTTCAGTGAGCTCACACAAACTCACATTCCTGCTACATATATAAAATTTTACTCCATAATATCCGTGAGCTCACACAAACTCATATTCCTACTACATACATAAAATTTTACTCCATAATATTGAAACGTGAGCTGGTTCAATGAAACGTGAAATCACACAATCTCACGTTCCAAGTCCAAAATTTAAAAATTGCGTACATCATAGGGAGATCCTAGTGGATGCTCTTCGGGGTTGTGGAATGTTTGGTCGAGCGTCATAGATGTGTACAACTTCTTCGCCTCATTTACTGGACGTTTCTTTGAAGTTTTTTTTCGAGCTTCATGGAGCTTTTCGTGAGTTGCCTGAGGCATTACGAATGATCTCCTCATTCAGCCCTATCACATGAAACCACTCGCAACTTTCGTCATTGCGTGTATCTAGACTTTACCTCGGACAAAGTTTTACCCTCCTCAATTATATAGTAGAAGATTATGTTACGATCTCGTTCATTTCTGATGTAAGATAGGTTAAAAAATCATATTCGTTGTTAGATTGTTCCCCAAATATTCCTATATTCTCTTTTTGTATTTATAATAAGCTTTGTTTTATTCTAAATAAATAATGGTGAAAATTCGACGATATGCGCTGAATTAATTTAAGGTTTCGTCAGCCATTTTTTGTATTTAATCAAGAAGATCTAGTCCTAAGAAAGCTGGATAAGTATTTAAGTTTTCATATAAAAAAAAGATAACTTCCTACAGCGCTTGTCATTTTATTGTCGTGACTAAATAGCCAAAATTCTAAGGCTAATAATTATTCGTTAAAAAGGCTTTAGGCCTATTCTTATGTAGTAACTTTTGGCATAACTCATTCCAACAGGTTCTCTTCACAAAATTAACATGAGGCTTTGCGGTCAAATTTTATTCATAATTATTTTGTTTCAAGACGCTGTCGCAATGCTACATCTGGCAAACCCACACCCACTCTGAGATGTTTATAGTTAGTAAGTTTCAGTGTGACTCTCCGACAATAATAATGTGATCAGTTGTCATTTTGAAAAACTGATTCCACATATTATTGTTAAAATGGCGCCCAACTAAAGGGCCTAAGTGATGGCATTTGGCGGCTATCTTTGGGTTGAAAAACCACAAATGGTTGTGAAAAAAACAAATCCTATGAAATGGGTAGGTAAAACTAAAGACAAAAAGTTGATGAAATACCCCTGTTTTAAAATTTAAATGTTTAAAAAAAAACAAAAAACAAAACAAAACAAAGAAAATCTCAAACCTACAAAATTAGAAAAATTGCAAAGTTAAAACATGAAAAAAAAAAAAACAGAATAACAGAGGAACAAAGTTATTCATATCATTTTTGCAAAAAGACTTTCAAGTTGAAAACTTGGCCGAAACTGGCTGAAATAGCCACATTTTAACTTTAAAGCATGTGTCAACACTGTTAGTGAAATTATAATCTGATAAGCTCTCATTATTGGTCGTCCTTAAATTCACACTACCGAAACACAATGTTTACAAAATTGCTATGTTGCCAAGGAAGACAGTTTCATCCTATATTATTCGACCAATACCGACTTTTTTTAATGCACATACAGACATGTTATCTCATGTTTACAAATTCAAAGAGAAAGCTTTATTATATTATTTGTATTGAAAATGTGTACAAATATATCAATACTGTTTAATATTCCATCTTTTAACTGGTGTAATAATATTAACTATTAACTTAATAATAAAACATGAAGGAATTAAAGTTTTCGTTTTTTGCACTAACGAAGCATTAACGATGTGCATACTTTCAACCCCTTAGCAAATACTTGGGGGACCAGGGAAATGGAGCTCTCTATGATGCAGAGGCAAATTGGTGGCGATACAACGAATTACATGGAATGGGTGAGCTCGTTCCATGGAAATCAAAAGCAAACGTCGTTGTTGTTGATGCCCATGAGAAATCGCTAATGATTGATCTATAAATTGGTGAAGTAAATCAGTTAATGCTACTAGACACATCAGGAGCAGAGATAAACATCGTTACCGAAAAAATCGCGGAAGAACTACCCAAAAATGCTGGGAATCACGAACGACGAGTCAACAACAAAATTCGTCATACGAGAACCTACGCAAATGGCTCATTTGAGATCACCAATGGGGACGTACTAAAAGTCAATGAAACAATCGGTGGCGAGCCGATCAAACTCAAATTTATCATCATCAAACAAGGTGTCGACTACTTAATCCTCGGTCGACCAACAATGTTGAAACACGACCTTACACCAAGAATAAACAGTAGAATGGCGTATTGGGTGCACAACGACGTGGAGTACCTTATGTCCTTAGTAAAACAAGAAGAGGTCAGCAAACGTTTCATAATCAGTCGAGAGGACATTGTCAATTCGATGGGAGCGTTATCGGTCAAATCGCAAAGTGAGAAAATCTACCTTGAAAAATTAAAAACTGCACTGAATAAAATGACAGAAAAAGGAAAAATTTCGGCAGTCCAGAAACTCGAATTTTTGAAAAAATTGGAAGTATATGCTGAAATTTTCCCCGATCGTTCGGGAAAGTGCAACAAATATACCGTAAAACTACGCCTCCAAAACACGAACAAACATGGCTGGAGAGATAGACAGTATAACCTACCACAAAAACTCAAAGAGTCCACACTCAAAGAGCTTGAAAAAATGTTGTCGGTGGGAATCATCAGAGAACAACAAACATCGTACATTAATCGCAGTTTACCTCGGGTAAAGTCAAATGGTACCATCCGATTCTGCATAGACCCACCAACTCTCAATAAGGAGCTTGAGGAAGATAACATAGAGCCCGCCGAATCGATGATCTGCTCACAGCGCAAACAGAAACAGAATATTTTACATCGTTAGATTTCCGGAATGGATTCTGGCAACTACCAGTTGACCCAACATCGCAAAAGTATCTCGGAATTGCAGTCAATGGTAGGACATTCATATATCAGTGTATGCCATATGGAATAAAAACAGCCCCAGCGAAATTCATAAGAGCCCTCAACGCAGCAATCCCAATCACAAGCGACAACATGAGCTGGCTCACCAAATACGTCGACGACGTACTGATTAGAGACATGGACATCGAAAGTCATATCAACCATATATGTGAGGTCTTCGAAAAAATCAAGAATAGTGGCATGACGCTAAATCCTGAAAAGACTCACCTATTCGAAAATTCAACTTGGGCTTCACTATGTGGAAAGATGGTACATCGAAACAACCAAAAAATATCGTAAAATTGGACAAATTTCCAAGTCAATATACGAAGAATGGAAACGTGACACTCAAAACACAAAGGAGCATTCGCAAGCTGACAGGACTCACGAATATGCATAGGATCTTCATTCCTAACTATCAAGCGATAATTAGTCTGCTCAATGAGCTCCTGACGCATGGAAAAGAGTTTGAATTCACGGACAGATACCGCACAGCGGTGGAAGAACTTAGGAAAGAATAAACCAAAATATTCGAACTCAAAACATAGAATCCAAAATCACCATTCTACGTTCTCGCGACATACCATGAAAGCACAATCGCGTTTGTGCTCTACCAGAAAGGACATGAAAATGAGCTTCGGATAATAAATTTGGAATCCAAAACGCTAACAAGACCTCAAAAAAATTTTACATCGGTTGAAAAAGAAATATACGCTACGTAATCGCGGTGAAAAAATTCTCGAAATGGACAGTCGGAAGACAGGTATATATACCTGAAACAGTCCGAACGCTGATTGAAAAGTTTCAGATCATGGAAACTCACAGAAAAGTAGCTATGTGGTTCACCGTACTCAACAGTCAATATGTGAAGTATCACAAGCCTATGTTAGCGGAAAAAGGAATACTGAAAGGTCATAAGGAAACAACAGAGCACGCGGTAAACGCGACTGCCTCCGAAGAACAGCACGATCGGATGCAGCAGATGAAGAACAATCTTGAAAAAGAACAAGAATCATCTGAAAAAATCAGAATCATCAAACAAGCTTTGTCCGACCAATCAAAATCAAAAGAGTCGTTAAACAAAGTGAAAAAACGATACCTTATCGTACGAAACGTCGTTTATGGAATCGTAGACATAGACAACAGTGGAGAATCAGCGCCATATCTTTCTGACACATACTTCTACAAAACCGTAAAACATTTACATAAAATATACGGACATGTAGGCGCAAAAAGTTATACATAATCTTCAAACGAATTTTCTATGCGCCTAATGCACTTGACGATATAAAAGGGATCACGTCAAAATGCGCATTACGCAGAGCAAATAAATTCTATACGCATCGCCTCAACCAATATTTTGCACCAGTCAAAGCGTCTAGACTAGGAGAGCTCGTATCTATAGATATTTATGGACCCTTCCCAAACTTGAGCAACGAAATAAAGTACATATTACTAGCCAAAGATGTTTACACAGGAAAAACATGGCTACATAAAATGCACACAGCAGTAGCAGACGAATGTATCAAGGTTCTCCCTCGAATTAAAGAAGACTTCGAAAAAATCTACTCGAAACTGGAAAAAATCATAACAGACAACAGTCGAAAATTTACGAGCGATATGTGGAAAAAAGAGGTCACGAAGCATGGGGCAAATGCACATTACGTTACTCCACACAGCCCGCAGTCTTCCACCGTGGAGCGCACGATGCGTGAGATAGGTACCAAACTACGCCTCAAAATGAATACAAATTCTGAGCACGAAGATTACACTCATGAGAATAGGGATAAACACGTCGAGGAAATAGAAAAAGAGATCAACTCAACGCCTAACGACGTAACGCAAATATTTCCTGACGAAATATGGGGACTGTCCCCCATACCAGACAACAAAGTACTTCACATGAAGGACAACGAAGGAGTACGCTAGCGACACATGTTGGATCGATTAGAGAAAAGTAAACCAAAATCGATTGAGCTTGAAACGGCATTAAACACGAAAATCGAAAAATGGATAGAAGATAATGGTAAAATTTGGCTAGGATGTAATGGGGCTTGTCACAATAATGGAACGAGCGAAGCAAAAGCTGGCTATGGGATATGCATTCATCTTGACTCCCAAGAAAATATAAGCGACACAGTGGAAAACGAGCCCATACTCACCAACAATCGCGCTGAACTCTATGCTATACTGAAAACTTTGGAGTTCTTGAAAGCGAAAAAGCTAGACAAGGTGGTGATAATTACAGACTCGAAATATGCAGTGGAAGCCATAAACAAGCATTTAGTACGGTGGAAAACGAACCACTGGAAAAACTAAAACAAAAAAGAAGTGACCAACAAGACGTTAATTGAAAAAATCGACCAGTTACGAAGAAAAATGACAGATGAAGAAAAGAAGCAGGTCGAAATTAGACACGTCATGGGGCACGCGTATAACGTCACCAATAACATAGCAGACACATTGGCGAAGAAGGCGATATACAGCGATTAGGAACGCTTCAAAACAACATCAACGAACTTCTAACAAGGAAGAAAAATGCGGAAAAACTCAAGAAGTTACATGCCATTTTAGACGCGGCTCAACAATTAAATTTCATTCACATGGAAAAACAACACAACGAGGCTGAAACAAAAGCTCAGAACATCGACATAAACGACAGAGTATGACTAGTGACCTATGCACTAAGCAGCGGAAATCGTCTCACCTCACATAAACTCTATCCGAAAAGGAAAGGTCCACACAGGGTAGTGAAAAAAATCGCCACAAACTGCTACAAAATCAGAGAAATAAATCCAAAGGATTCGAAGGAGCCCGAAGAAGAAATTGTGAACACCAGGAGGCAGTTGGTAAAGGAGAACATACCAGAATCAAGTTCCATACGTGGCGGCCAAAAACGGCAGCACAATTCAAGGAGCCCGTACCAAAATTAATCTCACCAACAAAACAAGCAGGAGTACAAACAAGAGGCATGGCAAAGAAAACAACTGGCGTCAGAAGTTTGAACGAGATAGGGTACTACCGTGGTGGATCGAGTAGCTACGGTAGTCACCCCGAAGGAAGTTCGCCCTACCTTGACACCAATAATCAAATAGCGGCTAAGGCGTCAGCCACTCAAAAAACACAACAGATGCCAATAATAGTGCCTTAAACGGCGTGGAATCCCTTTAAATTGACAACAAAGCAGCTTCGATGGTGCACAAAAATATCCGAGGTTATCCCATGCATCGATCTGTCAAAACTGGCGAAATTGTTCCCACTACTGTCGGGTGAGGCCATATATAGAAAGGCACAAGCGGCCGTTGAAGTCGCTCAAACCGGAGCTCAATACAATCCGCAAACCAACAGGTTCATGACAGATCCAGAAGAGATTTTCTTCGAAATGTTGGTGAAGGGACACTTCATGAAGCAGAAAGTAGTCGAAAATATCGTCCTTTATTGACACAAATTTTTTTTCAACTTCTTCTTTTGACCCCATGTAACACAACGTAACACTAGGGCCAAACAAATAACATAAAAGCTTAAATCGTCATGATTAAAAATAATTGCAAATGAACGTAACATTTACAACATAAAATCATAAAGTCTTATTTATTTTTACCCACATTTTTTGGGGGGTTTCTCATATAACGTAACGTAAATGTAGTTGAGCATTTTTTTCGTTTATTTTCACATAAAATTTATGTAATTATGTAATAATCTGTAATATGAACGTACTAGTATTTCTCCTTAAATTTTTGTTTTTTCTTCTTTACAATCACATAAAATAAATCGTTCTCGAATAATAGCCAGTACATAATAATTCGTAATTTTTTTTGGTGTCACTACACACATTTGCTACTCGGTTAACGAAATTCACATAGTTTATTCGTATTAATATTTAAAATTAACGTAACAATGCGAGCAAGAAAAAGAGAAATTTTTTTTTTATTTAATCATGTAGGTATTGTATATGATACGATTAAATAAGCGCGCTAAGTGCCAATACATTAAATATATGTAACGTTGTTGTATCAATCTATAATGAAGCACGTTAAAATGTTTCAGATAAATAAACACAAAAATGTCAACGCTACGCATCCTACATCGCAGCCCTACTTAATGCGGAGTCAAGATCATCCGAGCGTAGTGAAAAACGAAGGAAACTAAGCGATTGCGCGTGGAAAAGGGTCGGACCGGTTGGCGCGTCCTAGATACAGCACCAAGAAAAGCAGTGTTGCCATTTTAGCGATTTTGTCGCTAGATCTAGCGATTTTGATTGGTTAGCTATCGCTAAAGTCGATTTGTATCCTATCTAGAAATGTATGTCCTACTTATTTAAAATTAATTTGTGTTATCTAGTAATTCATTTTTGTGAAGCCAATAATGTAATGTAAATAGAAGATTTGATTATTTGAATTTCGATGGAATTTTCAAGGTATGAAAAATGTGTTAATTTCAAGTTTTAAATGGATCGATTTTAATTCATGTCCATATTTGGTAATATTTAGATATATCGAATGATTTAGAAATGTTTAGAATATGCGAGAAAGATCTGAACGTACCAAAGAGGAATTAATTGTACAACTTCGTGTAATTTTTTGTGATGTAAAACAAGTGAGAATTTTTGTTGTGTTTAAGTAGAGTCAGAGAAAGGATGTCTTGGTATAGCATTCTATGAGAAATTATGTAGATTTTCGTGTAAAGTATGGCCAATGTGGCTAAATAATGTGTATTGACGTAATGTATTTGATGGTTTAATCTGAGTTAATCTGTGTATTAATGTGTATTTAAATAATTGAGACTTGAAGATTTTTGAGTTAATTTATGAAATGCGTTGCTAATTAATTGAGATCGTAGATTATATCGTGTGTAATTGTGAAGAATTTGTGTTGTACTAAATTGATTTAAATTTCAAGTAACGAGTCCGTAAATTATTGCATGAGAGTTGAATTTAACTAGTAGAATTTGAGTATTAAATCTAAGGTGATTCTTTGTGTATCTAAGCATATCTTTGATAATAGTGAGTAATATCTTATAACAGACGATTGTCGAGCTTCGCAGTGTGATATAATAATATTTTGGTGCAAAATTTGGGAGTAAATTATAGTAAATACGAATCGGTGAGAACTTTGTGTTTTATCGTTGGAATTACGGTAATTACGTACAGCTCCTTCTACGAAATTGTTTGGAAATCGGTCTAGCTCACCCTAAGCTGCACACTGGTATAAAAAAGTCGTCAGATTTTTTCATTTAGCGACTAGAGGTTGTTCTAGCGAATTGGAATTTAATCTAGCGATTGTTCTAGCAAAATTTAAAAATTCGAAGGTTTTGAAAAATTGTTTAATAATTTTTTTTTTTTACCTTTTTGTTCTTATGATACTTTGATAAATTGCTCGTACATTTGTCGTGAACTCGTGATATTTTTCATCATTCTTTTATGTGTTTGAATTTTGAATGACTGAAGTAATTATGAAATGAATATGAATTGACAACAAATTATTATTATTTAATAAATAAATCCAATTTTTGATTATTAATGTTTATTGAGATGTTGAATGATGAGTACATAATAAAAACTAACGAAGGAACTACCATAAATGACGCGTACGCTGATAGTGCTACTCTTTGACGACAATGATTTGGAAGTCTGGTTTTCTTAATATTAATATTTTGTCTTTATGTTTTTAATCTTCTTCATTCATGCTTCAAAATAATATATTACTATACAAGAGGCGAAAGTGATGTTTTTTTGTCGTGTGCGAAAGTTGGCGGAACGAGCCGAAGGTGAGTGAAGCCAATCGCACAAGACAGAAAATATTCACTTCGCCTCATGTATTGTAAGATATTTTTCTTTATACACACTATGAAACGGTAGAATATAAAATTAAATACCAAATGAGGTATAATCATAACTAATTTTCATTTCATCAATTAAACCCAATCTCATGAACTTGCAGCTAGAATTGGTAACGAGTGTGGTGGTAAGGTATGATAAAGACATAGTGTGATGTAAAGAACTAAAGAATCATACTTTTCGTCACACTGAGATGAAAAGTAATAACTTTTCGTCATACTGTGATGAAAAGTAATACTTGTTTGAAATCGTTCATTTTCGTAGGTAGTCGAGCGGGAGTAATATTGCATTTTCGTAGTGTGTATAAAGAAAAAAAAATTACTAGTTTGTAAGTCTCTCTATATATTAAAATCAAAATGAAATCGGTTTTGAGATGCGCGCGCATCCTTGTTTTGAATAGCAGTTATAAAAGGTATATCAAGGATAGCACGTATACAAAGGAAAAAAAGGCTGTAAATTTTAATAAAAGCCTTGTACATGCTCGAAGGGTAAGTCATAAAATTGTTTCGAGTAGCAGGTATAAAAAGTATAAAGGATAGTAGGTATAGAAAAGGAAAAAAAAGGTGATAAACTTCAATAAAAGCTTTGTACATAAGCAAGAGCAAGGGTAAAGTTATAAAATTGTTTAAAATATTTTTAATTTTGAAAATTAATAGTTTAAAATTAACTTAAAATTTTAATTAATTAATATAAAAAAAAAAAATTAATGTTTCATAATGAAAAATTATTAATATATTTATTTTTTAATTTAATAAAATTTATTTTTTTTAATATTAATATTTATAATAATAATGATAAGAATTTTAAGGTATACAAAGGTATAAAGGAGGGAGCGGGGAGTCCATCCTGAAAGGAAGAAGTCTTGGTGGGGGTAACAAATGAGAATAAATTGGGTTGTGCAGTTTGTAATGTAGCAGTACTTGTCTGATAAAATGACTTTTTTTTCTTCACTTAATTTTTATTGCGAGCCCCGAAGGGGCGAGGAGGCACTAGTTTTTGTAAAAATTGAATTCACATTTTTAGCGTAAGGTCTAGCGCTTTCTACAGCAGGATTTAGCGACTTTTAGCCACTTTTAACATGCATAACAGCGACTTTTCATTTTTGATATGACAACACTGAACAAAAGAACGCCATTGTTATATTTGTAATCGTTCAGACAATGACAAAACAAGGTAAATTCGTTGGTTTTCGCTGGTATTTCTATTCTTATACACTTACAAGTTATCATTTGTAAATACTATTAAACTAATCATTTAATGAACACACAAAGGTAATTACTTATCACATTAGAAATACTATCCCGTAACACCCAAGTATTCAATGCACATTTGTTATCAACAGAACAGAAAGGTATAAGTGAGCACATTAACAATTTGATTTTGATACACGTAGCGGGCCTTCGCCAAAACGCACAAATTCGTGGAGCGTTGCTTCATCGTATGAAAACAATTTTTGGTCGTTTTCGCTTCATTAACATGGTAATACGTAAGTAACATGGACAGAGTTTCGTTGGATTGCCCTATTTGTTTAGAACAATTATTTGCAACACATACGTCGATTGGTCGCTGTGGGCACGTATTCCATACATCTCCCGCAGGTGCCGAGTCAATGAACTCTACCAAACAAACTTGCCACTCCATTTCAGCGAAGCTCTCCAAATAACAGCGTGTCCGGAGTTCAGAAGGATGGCGAAAAATGCAATTGGGAGAAACGCGTGGGACTTCGTCAGAGATTCGTGCGTAAAATATTTTATCAAGCCCAATCGGGTGGAAACAGTAGCGCGAATAATATCAAACATACTGAACCCAAACCAAGCGCAGAGGGATGTCAACATCACTGGATTTATTCCTGACCCGCACCCTGCCGACAATAACAACGCACAAGATCAACAGGAGGATGAGTTGGATGAGCCCGCGAATAGTAGGCGTACGTAGCACCAGAAATAAAACAAAAATTTTCGGCAATTTTTTTTTATTCCATGCATGAACATTATGTTTATTAGATTTTTTTTTTCATCTCTTTTCCTTCGTATGTATTATACCATTACTTAGTCACTTGCTCAAGGTATCCTATTTTTAGCTGAGTTTTTAACAAAACGATAGCTATTACAGCCTACCTGATTTGGGAAGGGAAGGTCGGGGGAGGGTGGGGTCTTCAAATCTTTGCGTTTCAGACCATTTGTAATCATCTGGCAAATGTCCAACTTTTTGGTATATATATATATATAGTGATCTATGGTCAAATTGGCATCAGTTTGCACATTCCTCAGAAGTGCATCTAATGTCACATTAACGACACCACAATGGCGAACGGAATGTATAATATCATAGGTTTTCTTAGAAACAAATTTTTAAAATGATGCCACTTTACCTGTAACATCAAAAAAATGAGGCTACTACGACCGTAGACCGAAAAAAATTTTTTGTATGAAAAATAGAATATTAGTGGTAAAGTGGCATCACCCAAATAACCACACCAGTGACGTCATGACACATAGCTGAATCGATGAGCAATGTGATGGTAAAGTGGCATCAAAAAAAGATGCCACTTTGTAAAAAAGATGCCACTTTACCTGTAGACGACGAAAAATGATGCCACTTTATCCATAGATAAATCTATATATATATATATATATATATATATTTTATTCCCCCACGCGTAGCGCCGGCGAGTATTCATAAAATTCGCTCAAAATTTGGTGAGGAACTCTTCTTGAAAATGCGCAGAAGTTTTTTTTGTTTTTTCGAAAACTTTCAAAATGGCGGATCACTCAAATTTTGAGGGGGCTGGAGAAGAGGAAATAGCTCAAATTTTTCGTTTTGATCTCATATGAAAGAGTGAGTCACGGACACCAACATATTTAAATTTCAGCTTCCTAAGTGCATTTGAGGCGAGTTAGCAAAAACCGTTTTTGAGAAAATTGCGTTTTTTGTGTCACTCACTTTGCGCAGGCGGTGTGGATAAAATTCGCTCAAAATTCGGTGAGGAACTCTTCTTGCAAATACGCAAAAATAGTTTTTTTTTTTTTCGATAAATTTCAAAATGGCGGATCACTCAAATTTTGAGGGGGCTGGAGAAGGGCAAATAGCTCAAATTTTTCGTTTTTGATTTCATATGAAAGAGTGAGTCACGGATACTAACATATCCAAATTTCAGCTTCTTGAGTGCATATTGAGAGGAGTTAGATCAAAAAACGGCTTTTTGAGGAAGTTTTGAGTCATGAAATTTCTTGAATCTTCCATATCTCCCCACCAAATCAAGTTAAAGTGGTCAAATTTTGTGTGTGAGGTTAGTTGGTGACCACAATATGACCTCTTGAATTTGGATCAAAATGGATTCAAAATGGCGGATTATCAAAATTTTGAGTAGAGCTTGAGGAGCCTCAAGTTGGTAAAAATGTAATTAATATGAATTCATATGGTTATTGGGGATAAGTTGTATACTATATCCCGAATTCACTTCCATACATGATGTTGGAGGGGGAAGGCGGGGTTACCAACCTAAAATAGTGGTGGGGGTACAGGAGGGGTCGAAAATTTTTTATTGCTGTGTCATATGATAAAATGAGCCCAAGTGACAAACGTATTTTGATTTTAGCTTCTCAGTGATTTTGGAGGGGAGTTAGAGCAAAAAACGGCTTTTGGAGGGGAAATTGCTGCAGGAAATTTCATGAATCTTCCATATCTCATCACCAAATCGGCCTAGAATGGTCAAACTTTGTGTGTAGGATTAGTTTGTGACCAGAATATAACCACTTAAATTTGAGTCAAAATGGATCCAAAATGGCGGATTTACAAAATTTGAAGATAATTTGAGGACCCTCAAATAGTTATAATTTGAGAAATATGCGTTCGCATGATTATTTCATGGCAAGAAATACTACATTTGTGTCAAATTGAACTTCTTAAGTGTTTTTGGAAAGGATAGGGTAGGGGTTTTCAGACTTGGTATTGGGTGTGGCTTGTAGTGATGAACGGTTAAGCAAGGTTATTACTAAATCAAAACAAGCCCCAGTTAAAAACTCAGCTCCAGTAATGCGGCATGGCTGCTTACGTTTTTTTTTTTTTTTGTTGTCTCATTTTACTTATTGATTTTCCCGTAATTTTTTTTGCGTTGTTTTGTAAACATTTAGATTACCTATAATTCAAAAGCCGAACATTTCGTTAGTCTTGTCGGCAAATATAAGACTGTAATGTAAATCAAAGGGTGCTCGCATTGTGTATATACACATATATTTCTCTTTTTCTCTTTCTTACCTATGATGAGTTAATTTAATTTACTTGTTCACAAAAATATTTCATCACATATGGAATTTGTATTATGCTACCTAGATTTTTTTTGTATTTTTTTTTGTTAGTGTAACATTGATACTCAACAGGTCGAAGTGTGCTTATACTTTTTTTTGTGTTTGTTATTCCTACTTTTTTTTTTTTTTTTTTTTTGGTCAACGATTACACTTAGTCGCGAAGAGGTTACTTAGTGACTTATCGAAGTGTTGTAATATCATTATCTTGTTTGATTTTTTGTTTTTTTCTTTTTTTATTATTTTGTAGAACTTGAAACCTATGACCACTATGCCACTCCCGGAACTCGGTGTCTGGTGTCCTACAGTTACCCTACCTCTGTTGAACACCTCGGGGGCAGGGGGAGCTGACATGCGTCTGCTCACCCTCGTGTGCCATTTTGGGTTCACCTGCACATGAGCGGCTTCCTCACCGAGATCGTGCGCTCGGCCAAGTGAGCTAGATAAAGTTACATGAGTTGGAGTAGTAGTCGTAGTTTCGTAATTATTTGTACTCGTTCGTTATCGTCGGTATCTCGCGTACTGTTATCTCCCGCATTTATTCAGATGTGATCTTTTATAATAATATGTTTTGAAGTTTATTCTCTGTGAACAATCCTTAATTAAATGATTATTGTGAGCTCATTTTGTGACCTTTGTTTTGCCTTGAGAGCTCATCAGAATTCTTGTTGAGGGCGATATATGTTCGTTGAGCCGGGAGCTCGACTGCGCATTTATAGAAAGAACCTATTAGAGTTGAAGTGCTCCACTAAATACGCTCGTGCAATTCTCTCTCATCCAACGAACATAGGCATTCTCAGCATCAGATTACTTACCATCCTAGGTGCCCAAAATTTTTCTGCGGAATCTTGTAGTCAATAGTGTCCATAACTACCTCTAACTTTTGCCTAAACATCCCTGTGGTGTGACTAGAGATGCAAAATTACCGGTAATTTAAGTTTGGGTAACTTACCAGTAACTTACCGGTAAGTTACCAGTAATTTAAGTAATTTATAATCCTTCAAAAATGTTGCACTATACAGGATTACAGGGTAACTACTTGATTCGAGCATCCCAAGGGTAAAAATCTTTTCCTCATAGAAATAAATTATGTATTTGAATGATATTAGCAAGAATAAATAGCATAAATAATATTTAATGCTTAAAAGCGTTTATCAATAAAATGTAAAATTTTAATTTATCCTTTCATTGTCAAAAATACATATATATTTTGAATTTATTTACCTTTTAGCTGATTTTTTCACTTGGGGGCTCGAATCAAGTAGTCACCCGCTATTGTATAATTATTTCATTATTCTATAGACTATACTAAGTATAGCATTGCTTGAAAGCTTGTTTTAGAATTTTGGAGCAATTATATAACAGAAATAAAATGATGAGTTGATGAGTGATAAACTGATAATGAAATACATGTAGAGTCGAATGATTTTTATTTCAAGCTTTTTTTTTGCGACTGAATAGAAAGTATTGAAAGGGATCACTAAAATAAAATAATTCAATAAAAAAAAAAACTGCAAATCAAAAATCAACAACCAAATCTTAAATCTATTTCGAAGGCCTCTACTTCTGAATCTGATAATTCATCCTTAAAAAGAAAATTTCCTATCCAGTATTTTTAGTAATTTCATATACGAAAAAGGTCCAGTAAATGAATTCAATTTTAAAATTAAAAATCGTAGCTCAAGTCAGTATTTTCAATATCATTCTGTTAAGTTGGCAATGGTATTTCTTGGTCAGACTCGGAGTTAAAAGTGCACAAATTAACAATCTAATTGTATATAAACATGACACAAAATTTAAGAGATGAAGCACGACTTGAATGAGTAGGATGAATAAGATAGTACACAATAGTAATACTAATACTGGTCTGGGTTACCAGTACTGCACAGAGGAGGGTAGGTAAATTTTTTCATTTTGCATACTATTGCATGAAACATGCACGCATACTATGCAATTACACTCCCACATATCATAGTTCATCAGTGGTCAGCTTGTCACAACTTCAAAGTGTAAAAACTGAGAAAATAATAGTGAAATGTTGTGCATGAAAACTTTTATGGACGAAAAACTTCATAGGGGGTAGAAAAAGTATCAAAATTTCAATAATTTTGTTTCAGTTTTGGAAATGATTATGATGGTGGTCGATTCCTAATGTGACATGCATATTTAATAAAAATTTATAAATTACCGCGGTAATTTAAGAAATTTATGATGCGGTAATTTACCGGTAAGTTACCGGGTAACTTACCGCGGTAAGTTTCTTTGCATCTCTAGGTGTGACGGCGATTATTGCTACGTACATACGCTCGGTACAGCCGAATTACCTGTCCGCCTTATCTTTTAAGTAAAAGATAAGGTGGACTGGCGTTGGCTGGGGTATCGAGTATACGTAGATAGGTATCTGGGGTTTTTGATTTTAATGCTTTTTCTATCGTTGTTCGACACGGTGCTATACGTTTTCATCTCGCTTTTTGAGCATATCAAATAATGCTGTAATTTTAGATTTTTTTGCTTTTGACCAATTAACTCTGCCTACACATCGGAAATTTTAATTCCGAGATGCAAACACCAATTAATCGGCTCCAACCGCCACTCAGAAGCGGTTGGATCATCATTGTTGGGAAAGCCTCAAGGGCATACCAAGTGCAATGACCACAGGCCTAGTGATCTGATGGTCGGGAACTCGAAGACTATTAAATAAAACCGCCTTCGAGTATTTTTAGGAAAAACTTTATTCGCACCTACAAACGATAACGTCAGCGGAAAAATACAAAAACACATAAAAAATAAACAAAAACGCTTTTACGTTATTTAGGGGACGATCGAGATATTACATAAAGAATAAATAAAAATAAGGCAGGGAAAAGGCTTTACGTAACTTAAATGTTTTTGTGTTCCTGGTGAGTAGCATACATCTTGACGGACTTTTTCACCACATTCATAAAAATACGCGGACGCGGATAACGGCCGATGCCGTTGGAACGTTTATTTCGCGACGGTAAACTTTAGTTCGCGTATTCGATATTCGTAAAAATAAAATCACGTGTTAAAAAATAATAATTAATAAAAATTACGAGAAAACTGTATATGAACGCGCAGTTCGAAGTTCAATCTATAACGGTTGAAATACAAGTATATCATGTCAAAACGCGAAAAGTACATTACTCACTGATTGAACATTTTAGAACTTCCAGGAGTAATGAGTTACTCCTTGGAGTGGCATAGAGGTATCTTGAAAAAAAATCTTATCGTCCGGATTTTAGGTGAAACGACATTGAGCTAGACAGCTTGGCGTCTGACTCCTGCCCTCCGTTAAGCGTCGCGAACTAGTTAAATAGGTCGCAACCTACCTAACGTAACGTTACACAGAACCATATGCCACACTTTTTCGTCCGCTTTACATTAAATAATTAAGCTTATCATCATTAATTTGTTTCGCATAAGTTATCTACGTGTTTGTGCTTTTTATACTCGCATTATGAGCTATTAATTCATTCTTATTGCGGTGTTAGTTCTCGCATTGTTTTTGCGCTGCTTTTTTTTTTTGGTGTAGCGTGTTTAAATCTTACTTAAACTTTAACTTATCTTTTCGTTCATACTGCACAATACCATAAATGTATGTACCAGCCTAAAATATGGAAAAATATGTACCGAATTTGAGATGGACCATGAGACGGATAATATGTATGCAGCCGTTATTTAAAGAATTGCAACAACGAGACATTTCGGAATTATGCAATACTAGTACTCTTTATACCATATTCATTCATATATATTCATGCATGTTCTCTAATTTATTTGCTACCATTTTTTTTATTATCATTATTATTTGTTGTTGTAAACTATGCTCTAATATTTATATTACATTTACGCATTATGTTACCAAAACCATATTTCGTTCTAAACTTTTTGTAGAATTGCCTACGTGAGCATTATCCTTTTTTTTTCTCAATATTTTTTTTTTTTTTTTTTTTTTTGATTAGTAGCCCTAATCATGGCATCCCTATGAACCAATAGAAAGTAGAAAGTCGACGACTGAAATCAAATTTTTTCTTTTAATTTGAAGTTTTTGTCGTCACGCTACATCCCCTTGTTGCTTCTCCCCCAAAATCCACATTTATGCACCCCAAACTAGTTTTTAGCCCATAACAAGCATCCTAATAAAAAGTGAGGCTCATTAAATTTTCAATAAAAAATACATTATTACACATTTTTTGCTCAATTTGATAGAATAGTGAGAAAACGCTCTTGAAACGCACTACGTTCTTTGCACATAGAGCCATAGCGCGACGTTTGATAAACCTCACCACATTACCTTAATGTTTTATGTTCTCATCGCGCAAATACTACTGAGGTGAACAAATTTTGGTTTTTATCGAAAATCGATCCGGTGTAGCGGATGATAGCTGCAAAATGACCTCAAAAGTATACCCAAAAAATTTAAGTCTTTCAAGTTAATATTTATACCCTGAATAATTAGATCAAAGTTTGAAAATTTTATGATGAATCCAAAAATGTTCAAAAAAATTTGTCTTCGACAATTTTCAAATTTTTTATGTGCAAGGGCGATAATTTATCTTCTGAACTTCAGAAAAATAATTATTTACCTATTTTTTCAATAATCAAGGGCTTTCAAACAAATTATGCAAATAAAATATGCGCAAATCAGGTCTGAAATATGACGTTAATATGCATTTGTAAGCTAAAATATGCTGAATATGCAAAATTAATATGATATCATTTGAAAGCATTTTTCAACGAGAATAACGTGAATGTTTTTTTTTTTTTTTTTTTAATATTTTCCGTTTATATTCGAAGCAATAAACAAAATTGCAATAAAAATTTCAAAATCGTTAGTTTTATTAATTGCTGTTATTAAAATAAGCTATAATCAAGAGCATGAAATTTTTAGTGTATAAAAATCTGGTCTTCATTAACGGTATATCAACAATTTTTCCTCAACCCCTCCTTCTTTTCACATTTTGCAAAAACTGAAACACCTCAAGTTAACGAAGCCGTATCTCGCTTCAAATTCATTATACTGAAAAAATTATTATACCATTGGAAAGCTTATAGTTTACTCTATAAAAAACATCCTAATCACTCATAATGTAAATCGCGCTATTTAGGTGCAATAAATGTGAAAAAACGCTTTGTCATGTTTATCTCCAAAAGAGTAACGTACGATTGCAGGGTTATGACGTCATAACGGGTGCTTCCGCAGAAACCGTATGTTCTAGCGGGCGCCATTAAATGCAAAGTTTGGAATTCTTTTCTCAAGTTCTATGGGATTAAATGGTCTGAAATTTTTTCCAAAAAATGTGTAACATCCTCGTTGTGAATAAATTTTGTAAATGTTTTTCCTCAAAATGAATACATTTTTGAAATCCATTTCGTTAAAAAGGAGGCTTTTATTTCGCTAACTTTATCATACAAGTATCATTGTCTTTTAAGAACCCATACAGCCCAAAATCATGAAAAAATATTTTCACCGCACTTACTTAAATATTATGACACATAAATAACATACAGCGCTTTTGGTATCTAAAATATTGCATCACACCCCGTTCTTCAAGAAGCCACTACTCTCCCACTATTTATCATAGAAATATGTTCTGTAGATCACTTTGTAAGGAATTGAATGTAGAATAAAATATTACTGAACTATTTTTGTAATTAAACCAAACGGTAAGAAATTATAAGCGAAAAACTGAGTTTTGGGGGGCTAAAATCCACCATATCAGGGGTTACACCCACCAGATTCGCATGGACTTCTAGTACGTTGTTAAGTATGCTATACCAGATGTATAAACTAAATTTCAGCTTGATAGCCAATTTTGCAAGCAAAACCCTGCCTGTACTATTATTACTTATTAGTATTCTAATTAGTGTGCACCAAAATTGTACTTTCGCTTTAAAATTTCTCAGATAAGGTCAAAAATGGGTTTCCTTATTATTTTTGAAATCTACGCGAAATTTTAACCCACTTTGATAAGTCGCAAGGTTACTTTTTGAAAAAGTTGAAGAAATGAGTTTTTAGCTGAATTTACACATTATGCGCAAATTCAATATGCAATCACTAGGTAGTGTGACCACAAATATTTAAGAACGAGGGTTCGGTAGATTCAAAATCTATCAACCTAACCATAACAAAATTACATTACACAAGATAAAAATTTATAAATGTTAATTAAATACAAATTGAATGCATTGACAAGCATTGGCACAAAATTCCTTAAAACTTTGCAAATTTCAACACATCAAAAAAATTGAGCGAAATAACAAGACATTTTGATAAATAATACGAAGAAAAATTATTCAAAAATTTAAGATTGTATGTGTATGTTACATGTGGAGAGAAATGCAAATAATAAAAAATTATCATAGTCATATATTTAAAATATTATGGATCTGTTTTAATATTTATAAATCATGTTTAGGTACAGTTCAATTATGAATTAGTTTTGCACGTATTAGTTTTAATAATGAAATAATATTGTAAAAAAAAATGATTTTACTAAAATACAAGTTTCCAACGAAGAAAAAGAGGCTAATTTTAGAGTGCTAAATAACGAACTGAAACTTTGGAAGCATGAAAATTATGCATTTTTTTCCAATCATAGAATTATATCTATATATGAATGAAGTCGTGTTGCGCTATTTCAATTCCTTCGTGACAATATTTAATGATACATAATATTCATACACTGTTCAAACTTACTGGAATAGGTTTATTTCCCAAAAAATTCAAATCCATATTATCACCGAACAGATACGCCTCTGGTTGCGGAGTATCAAATTTTTCTCCACCCATAATGAAATAACTTGAAAAGTAGTTTCCTGTAACAACAAATATTTGTATATTAAAGTTTATCCGATTGAAAGCGACGGGTTGTACACATAATTACTTATTTTGTTAGTGTATCCCTTCTTCTAAGGGGATAACAACGTAGCCACAGGCATGTACACTACTGGTAACAAATTTCAAAGTAGCAATCAGATGATAAGATAGTTCATATAGTTGATGCATCATGATACGTCAACATATTTTATTAGAGCACACTCGCCAATCCCAATACCACTTGTAAATGAGGAATCTGGCAAGGCTTGGACACGCATAGCATACCACATGTTGGAAACTATTACTACCTACAGAAATTCTTCACTTCTCTAATATTCATATCAATAACTAGCGATAAACTTGGAGCATAAATAAAATAATTCAGAAGGATAAAAATGTAGCTTCCAGCCTTGCAATGTTGGATCAACCACAAGTCACAGTGCCAATTTGCGGGAATTGCACCTTCTTATCGTTACAAATTATTTTGAAATTCACCGACTGGTAAAAATGTTATTTATGTAAACATAACTCACTACATTTCAATTTTCCACTACAATAAATTCTGTGATGTTTGTTATGACTATTGGGGTAGTCATATTGTGCACACTTTAATTATTATGAGTGTGTGTGTTCATAGCATAGTACAAGACACTCAATACATTCTAATGCACGCAATAGCAACATAAACCAAAGTTTTGACACTGAAAAGCCATTGATTAAATACATTACAAATATGAACACACTTCAGCTGAAGAAGGATTTGATATCCCAGATCCACTCCTCGTACAAAAATGTTAAAGCTGCAGATCAAATACCGACAGTTAAAGTAAGGCTTCCATTATCTATAATTATAAACTTGGATACTAGAGTCTATACTAGAGTCTATGCAAATTACTTGGAAGCCTGAGTTTATGCGGGAATGTTTTGTTGCATTTTGCGAGCCAATGAGGAGGATTGTGTAAGGTTAGCCGCATACTAAAGGAGTCTGTTTGTAAATCTCTTTATCTCTTTATAATATTAAAATCAAAAATTAAGACGCTAAAATTCAGCCCTCAGAGTTGAGATGCGCGCGCATCCTTGTTCTGAATAACAGGTATAAAATGTATATAAAGGATAACAGGTATACAAAGGAATAAAAGGTTGTAAATTTTAATAAAAGCCTTGTACATGTACAACGGTCAAGTCATAAATTTGTTTTGAGTAGCAGGTATAAAAAGTATAAAGGATAGCAAGTATACAAAGGGAAAAAAAGAGATAAATTTTAATAGAAGCTTTGTACATGGGTAAGAGCAAGGGGAAGTTGTTTAAAATGGTAGTATACAAAAGGGATTTTTTCTTTAAAATGAGCAGTGTAGAGAGTACTACCTCAATGCGCTATTATTTGTTATTAAATAGGTACCTAATCGCTGCATTATTGAAATTCAAAATATAATGTTAAAGGCCTTCAGAGTTATTCTTCTTCTATCTGTGGTCAATACTGTGTCTTGTATTTGTATTTTGGATCTTAGCATGATACTTTGAATGATTTTTCATCTTTATTTCCCACAGATAGAAATAACAACGACGATATTGTTGAATACCTTTATTCTAAAATATTTTTAAGAAAAAACATTAAATGGGTAACGAAAACTATTGTATTAAAAACATGGTTTAATCTCCCACTTATCAAAAATTTCTTCAAACATATTGGGAAACAAAGTACGAGGGGAGTTCAAAAAGTAAGGTTCCTTCTCTTATAATTCTGGTAATAATGGACTGATCCGGTTGGGTGTGGTCTCATTCAGTAGCTAAAAGGGTCTAGAATACATTGACATCCTGTTTTCATTCCTAGTTTGTTTTAAGAAGTGAATACATACGATGAGCGAGAACAAGTTTTTAAAAGTAGCGTCCGATGTGGAGGTGCGTTCGGTAATTCGTTTTTTACAGTTTAAAAAAATTTCTCCTATCGAAATCCATCGCGAATTGAAATCTGTATATGGAGATAACATAATGTCCGTTCAACATGTTCGAAAGTGGTGCCGGTGATTCGACTAAGGGCGAGAAGAGATGGCAGATCTGACACGCGCCGGATCAAGTCGTCATTCACTACGCTAGGCCTACCGGAGCGTGTCAGATCTGCCATCTCTTCTCGCCCTTAGTCGAATCACCGGCACCACTTTCGAACATGTTGAACGGACATTATGTTATCTCCATATACAGATTTCAATTCGCGATGGATTTCGATAGGAGAAATTTTTTTAAACTGTAAAAAACGAATTACCGAACGCACCTCCACATCGGACGCTACTTTTAAAAACTTGTTCTCGCTCATCGTATGTATTCACTTCTTAAAACAAACTAGGAATGAAAACAGGATGTCAATGTATTCTAGACCCTTTTAGCTACTGAATGAGACCACACCCAACCGGATCAGTCCATTATTACCAGAATTATAAGAGAGGGAACCTTACTTTTTGAACGCCCCTCGTAATGTTATAAAGAAACTTGTCTTTTAGAAAAAATAATGAATTACATTTGAACACAAGATTCACAATTCTCTTTCATTAAGTTTCAATTTTTAGAGATTTGTATATTTTCTAGAACACGCCCTCAAACATTATTTTCAATTTTTCAAAGACTAAATTCAATTTGCTCATTTTACAGATAGGTAAAAATTTAATTGTTAGATTGAGTAAATTTTATTGTATCAGCACTTTATTTTGTAAGAGTTTAAATATTAAGGTCTATGATGTAAATAAATAAAGTAAAATAGAATTAATAAAATTTACTCTTGAAAAATATCTCACTTACCACTGATTAGTTATATATTCCTCATAATTTAAAAACTATTCAACCCAAAATACACATATGTTCAAAAAAATATCAAAATATGCAACTCACAATATTGATGAATCAATCATAATATTTTCTGCCAGCAAAAATAAAAAGTATGCAACAATCCGTACCAAAAAACTACCCCTTGCGCCTATAACGCAATTCGTATGCAACGCGCAACATACACGAGTCATGTGGGTTACATGAGAATTTCAGTTGGAGAATTTATTTTAAAAAAGCACTCTGAATCAACTTTTTTAATAATGAGCTAAACAGGACCTGAGGTTCCTTTCTAATATTGTTGGGTCATATTCTTTCTGAATGTAAAATTTCAAAAAAGAGGGAAACGAAACGGAACTTTCTATAAGAATCGCAACACCTTTCGTCGCTTACAGCCCTGGATTCAATTACAAAAAAAAAAAAAAAAAAAAATCAAAGGTAGGACTCTATTCTCTAATAAAGATCTCAAAGGTACTTTTGTAACCAGCGACAAATCGAGGTAGAACGGAGAGAATTTAATTCAAGTAGATAACTGTCGTATGGATAACAAAGAAGCTCAATGCTCTACGTTGTAAGGAATTAGGTACTTATTCCATTCTTAAAGATTCGTCATCTTTTGTGACTGATCTTTGATAATGGAATAATTGAAAGAAATGAATTCTACCACCAACCAGGGAACTTTACCGAAATTTCGAAGAAGTCGATAAAAATGAAATATAATTATAATATGAATTTATCAAGTTGGAAATTTAGTAAGTAAAACAGAAGGTAAAACTACAAAGGAATAGTGGATGAAGACACACTGTTCAAGGAATGCATTTATCTCTGTATTTTGAGCACAAATATCAAAAGAATTGTAATATGTAATCCTTGAAAAATTGAAACATATTATAATAAATGCTATTTCTTTCATTATCTTTTCAGTCACTTCAAAAAAAATATTCACTCGATTGAGTTTTATAAGTCTCAATATATTTTCATCGTTGCCAAAAATTTCTTCTCAAATATGCCATAGGAATGAATGAACTTCAAGAATAATATCCCCACTTATATGTTCAACAACGTAACCGCATCCCTTTTTGATTTTCTCAATAAATTCTAAAATATTTTTTCTGAAATCCTCTTTTTTTTCTCCAACAAAACAAAATATCAAAAACAGACTTACAAGGTTATTACTGGTACATAAAATAAAAACATATCAGATTAATATTGTTGAAATCCATGGAGAAATGAGGGAGAAATGTTTCCCAAACCATTCATGCCAAATGGTCTTCCAAAGCTCTATCAAAAATGTAGTTTTTTTTTTTTTTTTTTAAGGATAAAAAATGGAAATTTGGGCTTAACTGATTAGTAAATGATAGTTTAAAATAAAAATATATCACAAATTCATGAACGGGTAATGGTTTGGAATCTGACTCCGCTTTTTTCTTCTTCCTTTTTTAAACCGTTGCATGAACATGTCAAAAAACGACATATTCCAAAAATGGCATAAATCATTATGAGTATTCATGTTTGTAAAATTGGGAAAGTAACTTCCCACTTAATGGCTTTCTCTACTTCAGCTGTAAACTTAAGGCTGATATGAGTAGGTATCATAAGACTCGTACAATGCAACTAGATTCAACAAAACGAGAATTATGGTCAGTTCCTGAAATAAAATGTTTATCCATGACAGTTTTGGCATAGATTGTCAATTTAATCACTATGCCAAAAAAGACATATGTTGTTTTTCAATTCATTATATCAAGATTCACGAATATGCCATTATTAGCATAAGTTGTTCACGCAGGGTTAAAAATCTATGTAATTTTCAACGACAAATTCAATGGTGCAATTCATTTGCCGTTGAAACTTACTCTACTTGAAAAAAAAAGGCGTAGTAATATACCATCACCTAAAAACTGACAAAAACATCCTAAAATACCTCTACTTTAAGTCGGTGTTGGCTATGACTCCGATTTTTCTTCAATACAACGTATGTATATTTATTTTGGAGATGTTTTTGTCAGTTTTCATTTCTAAATTGTCATTATCGATAATTACATTCAAATATATCAACCGTTCTGTGTTCACTACATTTAGAATAAAGAGTTGCAAACTTAAAGAAACCTAAATCATACTGTACTATCGGTATGCTTCACACATTTCTTCACCTGACTTCGCTGGAAACTTATAAGCTTGAGTAGAAGGAAGATCATTTTCTTCGTTCCTTGTATTCTGTCGACTTGAAAAAATACCCATCATCAAAAACCGTTCAAAATTCCTCCATTAGTAGTTCTTGAAGGCACTCAGACAAAAGATATTTGTTATTTAATTACGAACCTGAACCAAGAATGCACTCCCAGCACCCAGCACGCGTTTTTAGTGAAATGCTAAGGTGCGTCACACCAATGAGCAAAGTCGAGCATGAACTTGTTGAAAATAATATGTGTGTAGGCTAGTGTCTCAAAGATATATTTCACATACACGATAACGCTAATAAATTGATATTTTTAAGACTGAAGTTTTTCGCGAGCAATAAAATTGGAGTCTAAAAAATCATTAAAGTAGCAAAAGTAACAATAAATATAGATTGAAACTGAATTTGTGGAGTTTATTCGTTATTCCTCTTTAATTGTAACAAAGATTTATATCATTATTACACAACAAAACTCATAATGAAAATAATAATACTTTAAAATGTAAATAAGTCATACAAACAATGGCAATGAAATTGAAAAATAAAAACAAAACAAAGTCTCAAAATGACCACTTTTAAAAGTAACAAAAAATATCACAAAATTAGAGAATAAAAAGGAGGAAAAATTTTATAATCCTAGTTTCAAAAGCAGCCACATAACTAAACTCATCATAAAAAAAAATAATAATATTTTAAAAATGTAAATCAGTCATACAAACAAAAACCCTAATAAAATAATTTAGGTATTTATTATTCTCCACTGCTGGGCGCGTTCAGGTTTTTTTTGAACGGCGTTCGTTCCCGTTCAATGAAATTCTCAAATTTGACGTTCACGTTCCGTTCCGTTCACTGGCCAAAAAATTCCGTTCCGTTCAGCGTTCCGTTCAATTATTTCCAAAATTTCACGCGTTCCGTTCCCGTTCACATTCATGAACGCTTCGTGAATAGACGATTATATTGAACCAAATTGAAATTCTTCAAAACATCTGCTTTTCACTTTTACTAAACGCAATTCAACATTAAAATAACGAATAATTAACAGTCAGCCAATTACGCCACGAGAAGTACACCGAATGAATAGTGATAGTGAATACCACGACACAAAACTTGAGAAAGACGAAGTGAAGAAATAGAAAATTGAGAAAAAAAACTAAAAAGGGTAAAAAGACAAGTTTTTTCTTGAACGATAAATGAACGGCGTTTAAAATTTACGTTCAAGAAAATAAAACGTTCCGTTCCGTTCCGTTCCAACTTTTATATTTATCCTTCCCGTTCCGTTCATCGTTCGTTCAATTGATAAGAGAATCTCACCCGTTCCGTTCGAACGCGCGTTCCTGAACGCGAACGCGCCCAGCAGTGATTATTATCATTATCATGAAAAGGAGCATGGCGTAACAAAAAATAAACTAATAGGTACTACCAGTAGTCCGTTAGGTGGCGCAATTGTTTAGTTATTTGATCTGTGCCAGAAGACTGAAAAAAAAAGTGATTGCTATAGGGTTTTTGCTGGCTAAAGCAAAAACCTTAAAAATTACTTCTGGTTTTACCACATAGTAAATTTGCGAATTACTACTGGTGAAATACCAACATCAATAAACTAGAAGAGGTTACCCAGAAACCAGTAGGTAGGTAATTATTTTCGGTTTCGCCCATCGACTGTTCTGTGACGTCACCCGGAAGAAGCCGAAATGTAGGTAAACGAGTTAGTACGTTTAATTTGCATTGAATAATGTAAATAAACAGTATAGTTTTGCAGTTTTTTAATTTTTGTAAATAATTTGTAAAGTAAATGAATTTTTAATATTGCTGTATTTTTAGAGGATAAGAGAAGCTATTCGTTAAAAAAAAAACGAAAGTGATTCCTTGAAAATTCAACGTTTTGTGATGATGAATATAGTGAAATGTATGTAATTTTGTTCAATTTCTTATCAGAGTTCTGTAATTTTATTTCAGTTTCTTATGCCTTTGTTTTATATTTTCCAATTTTCGTATTAATGATTAATAATAGAACGAGAACAAAAGATTATTCAAGAAACAGACAATAACAGTTTTTTTAAGGTAAGTGAATAACAAATGCTTATATCTAAGTAGCTACTTTACGTAATTTTTCTATTTGTTTCAGTTCTAGAAGCTCGGTCTTCAAATCTCGCTCATAATCAGTAGGAAAAAATGCTCTGAGAATATTCTCGCTACAATCATTTTGTGATTATAATTATTGGAATGCAAGTTATTATTTAATAAAAGAAATGATAGTGACCTGAAGTTGTGTTGATTTTATCTTTCCTGCGACATGCTAGTACCCATGAATCGCAGATTGGTTTATCTTTAGGAAATTTATGAAAGTGTAGCTCCGGGTTCTTTTTTTTATTATTTCGGCAGCTTTGGATCCTACAGGAAGTAGGCATAATAATTTATTGAAAAATTTGAAAACAAAAAAAAAAACTCAATTTCCATCCATAAAATTTTTGGGGTGGCAAATTTTAAACTTTCTTTTAGCAGAAACAAAGAATTTTATAATCTGCAAGTTATAAACTTGCCTATTTTTCACGTTTTCTAAACATATACTTTTCGAAATAGTGGCTAGAAATTTGTCGAAAAAAAAAATAAAAAATAACATTTCTACAAATTGATTATTTTTGTAATTTGATTAATTGTTCAAGGATAAAATTTTATTGCTTGAGGAGCGTTCTTTTCAATTTTCAGCGAATTTTGTCGCAAACTGATAGAAATTGATTGTAGAACGATATTCTCATCAAAAAATCCTTTCTGAAGACACCTATATTGATTTTGCATATTTGAAATATTTCCCTTAATGAACGGATTTTTCGTCATAATTTAAGAAACGTGTATATTTCAATTTTTATTGTTTTTTTCAGTTTATTGTAATAAACTTCATTCAGAATTTTTCGTGAAAAAAAAAATGAAAGTAAAAAAAAAACTTCTTGAGAACGAGTTACAAATAATTCCTGCAAATAAAGGGAAGAAAATTCAAAAAATTGCAGTTCTTTTTTCATTTCACGAAGTGATGTTTCGCATTTTCCTTTAAAGATAATTAGTTTTTAAAATTTTCGTCGACTTTTTCCTTTAACAAATAGTACATATAAATATGAAGCTTCATATCTAAAAGTTATAGATGAAATGGAAAAAATTGCAGTAACTGTATTTTTTTCAACAGTTTCTTTCGTCATTTTACTAAATGGAATTTTTATTTTTTTCCAATAAAGTCGTCTTCAAAATTTTTGTAAATCCGATTTATTTGCTTAAAAAGAAAAAAACAACACATACACAGGAATATTTTATTTCGTAAATCACTTGATTTTTAACTAAAAAAAAAAAGAAAAAAACCATCAGATAGCATTTTTTATTTTCTTAAAATTAAGTCCTTTTCAACTTTTTTATAAAGTTCATGGTTTTGTCATAAAAATGAAAAAACTCTAAAAAAATATGTTTACGCCATAGGTATAGTTGAAAATCTTCTTCCGAGTGACGTCACAATTTCGGTGGGGAAAAGAGGGACGTGACTCTCCGTTTTTCGCGTAAAACGGGTTTCTGGATAACCTCTTCTAGTTTATTGATGTTGGTGAAATACCAGTACTACTACTACTACTAGTACTACCACTAGTAATAATATTAATATTGAAAAAAAAGAATTTATAGTTTAAAAAATATAACTTAACAGTTAACCCGTAGAACGTCCAAGTAATCTTCCTATGCATCGAGAAATGGAAAAACTAGGAAAAACTATAAAAAAAAATTGAAAAATTTTCTCGCTCAGGTAGGGGTGGAACCTGCTACCTCCAGCGTGGTGATCCATTATCACTCCCACATCGCTACTACTCACTACTGAAGAAACGGAGGTTTTTTAAACATTCATATCTGTGGTTAGTCAAATTTTGTGTTAGTTCATCATGATAATATATATAAGTTTGTTCGCGCGACATACTCAAACTACTCAAAGTGGCTTAACTTACCAAAACGCGTTCGAGCGACCTGTGTAACCAGTGATGGGCACGCTTCGGAAAAAAAAGAGCGCGCTCCGCTCTTCGCTCCAAGTGAGAAAAAAAAGAGCGCGCTCCGCTCTCGCTCCAAGTGAGAAAAAAAAGAGCGCGCTCCGCTCTCGCTCCTGGAGCGGTCAGGAGCGGTCGGAGCGCCGCTCTTTTCAAGTGAATTTTGGTATATAGATATGTTGGTCGAATTTAAACCTATTTTTATTAATTATTTTTCGATTTAATCAATTTTAGTGAGTGGTGAACTGGTGAAATGGTGAATCTTGATTTATGAGTACCTATAACATGAGGATTTAATACCGTGCGCACAACTAATTCTTTACACATCAACGTAAAAATCTGCTAAAAACGCATTTTACATGATTTCAAAATCAATATTAAAACTTATTAAAACTATATAGAATTATTTTTGACACCAATTTCTTATCAAGTAATACTATAAAACTGATTAGAACTATAAATCAATCCACAGTTTCAAGGTGTAAATTGTAATGTTATTTCAAAATTACATGAATTGATTTTTGTAACTTTTTTTGCCGGTGTGTAATAAATCAATTGCGCGCACGGTATAGAAAGAAACAGTCTAATAAATAATAATTATAAAATAAAAAATTCAAATATTCATTTATTGAAACGTTCCAATGATAGAGGAGCGTTATCAGAGGAGCGCGCTCTTTTCTTTAAATTTCCGCTCCAGGCTGGAGTACTCCGGAGCGCGCTCCGGTTGTTGTAATTGTATTAAAAAAAGAGCGCGCTCCGCTCTCGCTCCGGAGCGAGAGCGGAGTACTCCGACCGCTCTTCCGCTCCCAACCGGAGCGTGCCCATCACTGTGCGTAACTTACTCAATTCTGTCCGGGCGACTTTGAGTAGCCTACACATTTTTTTCTAAGCTACTAAACTTACTACAAGAATTTTGTGCAGTAGGTTACTCAAGAATAAACTTATTTTTGCGTACCCTACTACATTGAGTAGGTCGCCTGAACAAAGCTAAAACTTAAGTTGCCCTCGCAGAAAAACACTACTTGGTAACTATTAGTGAAACTTCGCTAATAGTTTTTTCGTCCAATAGTTTACTTTTAGTTCTGTGTACTACAAGTGATACTGATAATGTATTAGTGGTATTACACGTATAAATATCACTTAAAGTACTCTAATAGTGAACAACCACAAAACTAAAAGTGAACTATTGGACCAAAAAACTGTTAGTGAAGTTTCATCAATACTTACCAGTAGTGCTTTTCTACCAGTGTGTTATCTTCATAGGTATATCATAGAGTTGTTACGGACTTCCTTATATATTATCTAGCGCGTCACTTTATCAGCGAGAAGCGTTGGAAAACTTAATCCAAGTAAAAATAAATTAAAAATAGGGTTAAACAAAGTAGAAAAGGGCTTAAAATGTACATGGAAACTTCAGCTACAAATTTTGTATAATTCCGTGCCCCAAAAATAAAACTATATTACATTAATTTCTTTTAAAATGCCGAAACTATTCGACATAGTTTGAAAATCAACTAGATAGGGATATTAGTAGTGTTTTATGACCACTACTAATAGTGCCACTACTACTATCAACACTTTTAGTGATACTATTAGGGATATTAGTGGTGTTTTATGATAACTACTAATAGTGCCACTACTACTTTCAATACTTTTAGTACTACTATTAGTGATACTAGTAGTGTTTCATTGTTACTACTATAGCGCTATTTATAAAGTTTCATCATCACTTCTAGTCACACTATTCATTTATGAATTGTACTATTAGTTCAGTAGTAATACGAATAGTAAAACTATTAGTTTTTCCAAAAACCAATAGTGTTTTTCTGCGAGGGTGTGAATAAAATTAAGCTGGTAATTTTTTATATTTATTATTCTCTTAAGTACCTAGTGCTTAACGGCTAACAATATTTTTTTGTAAAGACTCTCAGAGTATTTTCTTCTTTTAAATAAGCATTATATTGTTTGAGATTTGAATTGACGCATTACTTCACATAAGTACGCAATCTTGGTATTTTTATATTCTTCACTGATGACAATTTTTAACATATAAATAATACCTACCTATAGGTATTTAATTACCTACATGCTTCTAAAATAATCTAAGTAGTTACATTAACTGTGAAGCAGAGCTTTCAATATTGAAATTTATAAAGTTATCTTCAAGTTTACTATGTTCAAATATACCTATAATTTTCATAGCTGTAAAACAAGAACGTTTCTGGCTCCTGTTCTACCTCTAAATTTTAAATTAAATTATATTATATGTGATTCCTGGTTTAGGTTCCAGTTCTGGTTTTGCAGCCTTAAATTGGGGGTTCTATGCATAATATGTTGCTTATGATTTATATTAAATTCAAGGGCTGTAAACCTGTTTATATATCTACTTAATATTGTTTAAAATGAGGTACTACAAGTTTTTAGAAATCATTAATACTAAACAACATCACTACTGTGTATAGAACTACTCGTTATATTTTAAAACTAATGCTTTTATGAACTGGTAGTTAGTATACTAGTAGTTTACTGGTAATGAAATAAGTAGTACAACTATAACTATCAGTAAACCAATACTTTAGTGAACTGGTAGTTTATGAAACAGTAGTGAAACAGGCAGTAACACCAATGATTACTAGTAAACCAGTAGTTTTATAAACTGATAATGCATGAACCAGTAATGAAACAGGCAGTAACACTTATAACCACTAGTAAATTAGTAGTTTTCTCAAAAACTACTAGATAAAAGTTCATTTATGAAAATTCTTTATTCTTTTCTTTTCGATTTGTAAATTAAATTTAGCTAGCGCCCATATCGCTAATCGTGGCATATGGTATCTATTATCTAGGTTACCCATTTATGGCGTTTAAAGCCTGCCCCTTCAATACCACCCTTCATAGTAGAAGGTTGTTAGGTCGCACGCAATGGGCAGAGCACGTAGCGGGCATAGGGATCAACGCATTTACAGGCAGTGCACGTAAATGCGCTTGAATCCTCTCGACTTAAGGTGGTGCTTCGGAAAATAAGTAGGTAATTTCGAAAAAGTTGATTTTAAAATAAAGAAATGAAAAAATGGAAAAAATAAATGCTAAATGCCCTCAAACAAAGTCTCTAAAACAATATATTATAATTTCAAATCATTTCGTTGCGTTATTTTTGAGAAAAACACTGCTAATGAAAATTATATCCTATTTTCATTGGCAGTGTTTTTCTCAAAAATAACGCAACGAAATAATTTGAAATTATAATATATTGTTTTAGAGACTTTGTTTGAGGGCATTTAGCATTTATTTTTACAATTTTTTCATTTTTTTACTAAAAAAACAACTTTTTCGCATTCACCAACTTATTTTCCGAAGCACCGCCTTAATTCTTCCTATTTTGTCCATTTCAATTTCGCGTACACGCCATTTTCGGTCTATGAAAGTTCTCTCCCAATACACACTATAAAACGAAACCGAGCTATTCCAACACGACCCATATTATACCGGGTGTCTATTTGATTCGGGTACCCTAGAGCGCTAAAATCCCTAACATAATGTTGTTAATTATAATTATTACATAAATGGGTACACTATATGAAATTTGTGAAATATAATACTTGAAAGCTATGAATTTTGAGATTTTTCATGTTATTAACGAGGCAACCAAGCGCGTATTTAAAGTTACTCGAATTAACTGAATACCCATTTTAGGGAATTTTGCGCTTAAGGGTACCTGAATCGAATAGACACCCGGTATGATTGGTTTCAAATTCGATTTTCAGACAGATGATATTTGGTTTAATGATAGATACAAATATGCCCCACAGCACAAATTCATATAAATTATTTTTTATATGTTCAAGTTAATGAGCTTATCGCGACATTGCATAATTAAATCAGAGAGCGACATAGAAAAAAGTACACAGCTCTACTATTCTAATATATCAGTTTCCATTCAAAAATGCAGAAAGTTTGCAACTTTTTTCAAAGTAAGAGAACGCTATAAGATAATCACATAAAAATAAAGACATCTCAAGGCTTCAAACTTGTATAATTTATACTTTGATATTTCTTAATTAAACTGAAGAAATGCAAATTGAACGCAATGTGTTGACACTTTAGGCGAGTAGTATTATTAAGAATGCATAAACACTTGCATAAACATATGACAGAATAAAGGATTTTCATTAAAATATATCAACTTATTGATAATAAAATCTTGTCAACATATTCAGGGGTATGTGACATCAGAGAATCGGGGTTTTCATATAAATTTTTAGGATCGTGTACACTACAATATAATTGATTGTAAATTGCAACAATCACTTTGTATGACCTTTTCAAAATTTCCTCTCGATGAGTGTTATTTGTTATACAAGTAATCTGCGGCAGCGTCATTGCATTGGGAGCACAAATGAAATTTTCCAATTTTCCCTAGGGAAAAAAAATGTTAGCTTGACATTTTGAAAATATAAAAAGATGTTCAATAAACAGAATATTACATATACTTATACCATGAAACATTTTAAACTAACAGGATCCATTCCAGGAATCTGAGACAAAGGTAATTTGGAAGTATCTTGTAAAATAGTGTAAATAAGACCTAAATTTAAGTTCGCAACCAAAAAACTTGCTTGTTCTGATGTCAATGTATCCAATTGTGCGTCAGCATGAGCCTAAAATCACTTTCATTCAATGCAAGTTTGAACGTTATCAGTCAGAAAAATCTATTCATATTTAATTTTGTTACTTGCAAACGTTCCAACCAGTTATCCACAAATTCGTAAAATGAAAGCATATTAGAAATCTCATTAATACAATTTAACAGATAAACGGCCATATCAACTGATGTTAATTTGGAAGCACTCAAATTTATTGCTTGAATCAAAGGTTCAATTATGCAGTTGACAACCTACAACAAAAAAATTGAGATTAGCATATCGCTGCTTCTTCAAAGCAGATAAGAGTATATGGTCTGTTTATATGTACAAGGGTCATACAAAAAGTAAGGTTCCCACCCTTGTAATACCTGTAAGTGGTCTCGTTCCATAGCTAGAACCATTCTGCTTCCAGCAAAACCTGTTTGGTATTCGCGCATGTTTTCGTTCTCGAGTTACAAGCAATCTCGATGTCTAACATTTTAGAAATCACCGCCGATTCTGAAATGTCTCATGGCTTCAGTATATATAATTTTGTTGGAATTTATGGAACCCAGGACGACCATTAATGGAGATTCTTATCCTTAAACCCTAACGAATCTTGGAAGAGTGAAACAGAACCACAGTTGCGCCAAATTAACGTGCGGTATCAAACTTCTCTACGATAATGTCAGAGCTCACACCACACGCGACTCCGCTGAGCTGATTGAGCGGTTCAAATGGAACGTTTTACTACACCCTCCACACAGCCCCAACTTTGCACCAGGTGATTACCATCTGTTAGCAAAGCTGAAGGGAAATATGGGTGGACAATATTTCAACACAGACGAAGAACTTTAAAATTTATCTTGGACTGGTTATGAAATTTGGCGGTAGCGAGCTATGAGGAAAGTATCTTTAAGCTGGTTCATAAACTCGACAAATGTTTAAATTTAAGAGTAGAATATGTTGAATAAAAATAATAAGAAAAGTATTCTGAGTTCAAATTTGTTGACCATTTTTTTTCTGGCTATTTTCGTTCTTTTTTTATTTTGTAAAAAATGGGATCTTTAACTTTTGTAAAATTTAATACAATACAACTTTTCTATTTACTAATATATCACACAAAAATGTGAACAGGTTTATGCTTTAAAGATTGAAATTATAAATAATCAATGATTCAACAACTTGGGATGCCTCAAGTTCACATTGATCTAGCACCACACGTTGCTAAACATCCTCGCAATAATCATCGCTGCATCCATCAGTCAACAAACTCAAAAATTTTTACAAGTCCTTATCAGTTATTACTTATTACTATAAAATATTTTGAGTTTGAATATTTTTTTCGTATTCATTTCAATTTTTTAATTGCAATTTGAGAGCTGTAATTACAAATTAATCTCAGCATTGCATCGGTAAGTTGGATAAATATTTTTCATCCTGTTACACAAAATGTTTATTTACTTAATGTAGATCTTTCTTTAGATCATAATAGCAATCTTCATGTTGACACTCATAATACTTATTCAATTCCTTCATGAACAGTGATCCCGAGTTAATATTTACATTACGATGTTTAAAATAAGATAAAATCTATGAATTTTCTGGAATGAGAATTTATTATGAATAAAAATCTTGATATAGGATTGAATAATGTGATCAAGTGATCATTGATGTGTAAAACTCACCTAATGATATAGAATTTCGAATAGAAAAGAAAATCTTTGATGTTTTAATATTAAATCCTACAAAATAACTGGACACAATATCCTCTTTTTATTCAATTTCTTTTCCATAAAATGAATTTGTATCAAGTTCAAAAATCATGTTTATTATTCAATACATTTTCACATTGTTAATTAATAACTCAACATTCAATGGTCATTTTTATTTTTACATGTGTCGGAAATTTCTTGTTTCCGACTTTAATTCTGGGAATCAGAATTAATTCTTAAATAAAAAACAATTCATCTTATCATAGGATTCTTACTCTTGATTTGTTTATGTCCCACTCGTGATATAGCGTTCTTTAAAAAAACAGATGGTTGCTGTTTAAACGCACCTTAAGCTACCTTTATTTTACCTCATTTTATCACTTCTCCTTTACGAGAAAACAAAAGAAACTACGAAGAAAAAATTGTACAATGTCCATGTTAAATGAGAACGAAGAGGAGCAGTTGCTCAACGAAATAAATACCATGGCAGTTACGGTGAGTCTTTTAACACGATATTCTTTCGATATTAGGTTTTTTCTTCTTCTCGTTTCTCAATCTCATGTCTCTCTGATAAACTCGTATCCTTCTTTCTTCTTTGGTTTTTTCTTTTCCATCTCGTCGCCTTCTCAACACGTAATCATTTGAACAACGTAAGCGTTCTTTAAATCGCACCATCTTATGCGCGAATAATACTCTTAAATTATGAGCCATGTCTTAGCCTAATTGTAGTTTATACTACTTTGGGCTAAGACTCGGCTTTCTTTCTTTCTTTCAGATTCGAACGACGAGGACATGGATACAAATTAAAAACAATACAGCAAAATTAGTTTATTCCTTATTGTATTCAAAAATAAAATTTCTTAACGAGATGTAGTTTTAATTCTTAAATGGGCCCAGCAACTTTCCTAAAGTAACGACAAAATTATTTGCGCTCTTTGCAATACCCCCCTTTTTCATCAACATGCAAGATGAGTCATTTTTAATGGTTTCATGTCTTTGAATAGGAAAAAAAAGTTTCCAGAGTATCAGTAAATACCGTAAATTACATAAATAATGGTTCAGGTAGCAACGTTGCAAAAAAATGCAGATTGGTGCTAGATCAATGTGAATTTAAGGCATCTCCAACAGCTTATTGAAATTAGCAGGTGTCACATTAACAAGCAGTGATGGCAAAGTTCCCGTGAACTAAGTTCAGGAACTTGGTAGTTCCCGGAACTCGTTCATATTTAAATGAACGTGAGTGGAACTCGTTCAACATTCGAGGGAACGTGAACTGAACTCGTTCATCATTCGAATGAACGTAAATGGAACTCGTTCATCATTCCAGTGAACGTGAACTGAACTCCTTCACCTCTGATGAACTGAAAGGAACTTGAAAAGTAAAAACAAGTCACATGGTAAATTAAACATTTTTGTATATGTTTCAAGTTTCGACTAGTAGTGTTAGTGTATGATTGTGTAAGTGTTTATGATGGCATCCTAGCATCGGGCACGTTTCATCGTTTTCGTTTGATTGAATTATTTTATTTCAATTTATCATGGATTTAGATTCTATGTTAGTGGCGCACAGTGGGGCCGATTGCAAATCTAGGTGGACAAAATTCGAAAATGTAATTTTTTTACTTTTAAATAAGCGTACCTTATGTTTTTTGAGTCGCTAACCTCGAATTTGATATTAGTTTTTTCCTTCCGTCCCTCAAAAAGCCCCAAAAGCCCAAATTTTTGGAAAATTGGGCTTCAGGGGAATAAATTATTTATTCATATCGAATTATATGTTCTTGAGGTCGCTGAATTTGAATCTGAAATTCTTTTTGTGATGCAACGCCTTGAAAAGCCCCAAAAGCCCCAAAAAAGCCAAATTTTTGAAATATTGGGCTTTAAAGAAATAAGTCATTCATTTGTGTTGAACTATATGTTTTTGAGGTCGCTGAATTCGAATCTTAAATTTTTTTTGTAATATAGTCCCTCAAAAAGCCCCTAAAGTCTCGAAAACTCCAATTCTCAAAAAACTGAGCTTCAAAAAAAGCACAATGCATTTATATTGTGTAATATATTTTTGAGGTTGCTAAATTTGAATTTGAAATCATTTATGGAATTCAACTCCTCAAAAAGCCACAGAATACCGATTTTTGGAAAATAGAGTTTCAAGCGAACAAGTGATTATTGATTTTTCAATCATATGTATTTATGCTAAAATTATATCGGAAATTCAACTCGTCAGAGCACCAAAAGCTCCAGTTTCGAGAAAATTGGTTATTTAGAAAGTAGAAAAATCCAAAAGGGCTAAAAACCCTTTATTTAAACAAAAAAAAAAAAATTAATAAATAATTCAACAACCTATGCAAAGAATGTAATTAGAAAAAAAAACGGAGATTCTTCGTGTAAAAACACTAAATTTTAACATAAAATCCTAAAAAACCTACTTTCGGCGCAAGTTGGCGCAACTGAAATCAAAACAGGCGTGTAAAGGAGCACTTTGTGCACAACACCACGTCGCCACTTTTAGGTCTGAAGAGGTCTGTAGTTTTGTAGGAAACAAAAATTGTAAAAAAACACCAAAAAAATACGAAAATAAAAAAAATTCTCACATAAATATGATGATTTGTAAAAAAAAATTAACACCGTGAAATGATTCATTATTTGACGTATTTTCGTGAAAAAATATCATTCCCCTCCAAAAGTGAATTTAAAACCACGAAATCATTAGTCATACATCAGCGTTTTCGTATTAGCGGGATATTTTGAGCAAAGAAGTAGGAGGTTGTGTTACTCATCCCCCTCCCATGACCACTACGGTTGAGTTATGGCTCTTGGGGCTTTTGTTTGTTATAGAGGAGGGATGTACACAACTTTTGAGTGCATTTTCAACCAGAAAATCGAATGTCACTTTTTGGACTTTTGTCCACCTAGAATCGCAATCGGCCCCACTGTGTGGCGGAAGAAAGTGAAATTGAAATAATCGAGCTAGAAGGTGAATGTAGTGGTAGTAAGTATAGAAACGATATCTACAAATATTTTCCTTGCTACTATTATGAACTGGAACTGGAACTCGTTCATTTTGAAATGAACTGGAACTGCAACTCGTTCATTTTGAAATGAACTAGAATTGGAACTCGTTCATTTTCCAATGAACTAGAACTGGAACTAGTTCATTTTCCTATGAACTTAGACTGGAACTCGTTCATTTTCAAATGAACGGAACTTGAACTCGTTCATTTTTTTTTGGAACTTTGCCAACACTGTTAACAAGTAATAATTCGAAAAATCTTGAAATCCTGCCTTTTTCATTTGGATATAGCTTTTAGTGTAAGAACCAACACCACCTATAGTAAAAGGCCTGGGCGCAGGTGTTGTGACGTCAACGCTAAGAGGCTGAAGTTGTGCTTTTTACATTGCTTCTTATGTAACTTTGCAAAGTTTTTACGGCGTTTCGGGTGGCGCTAGCGCTTCGGAAAAAATTTTACCTCATAGAGGACGTTATGGAGAGTATATAAAAAAAAAATCAGACTTCTACCTATCAAAATAGCGATTTTGTAATTTTTTTCGAAAATCTGTATTTATGCATTTATGAGTCTGAGTTTTTTTTCACATACTCCCCATCATCTCCTTTTTACGGTAAAGTTTTTTCCGAAGCGCTAGCGCCACCCGGAACGCTGTAAAAATTTTGCAAAGTTACATAAGAAACAATGTAAAATGCGCATCTTCAGCCCCTTAGCGTTGACGTCACAACACCTGCGCCCAGGCCTTTTACTATAGGTGGTGTTGGGAAGAAGCTTTGAGTATACTCAAAGGGAAGAACTATGTATTATCCATATAAACAAATAAAAAAATTTTCATAATGTAGTGGGCCTTTTTGGCTCGTTGTTGTAAGAATAAAATTAACACGTGAATAATATGAAGCTTTTAATTTACGTTATGACAACTGTATCAACTCGATGATTTACAACCAACTACACTTGTGAAGACCCGAGGACTCTTTATATAGCCGAAAATTACGATTGTATTTCTGCTCTATTGTTTATTGATGGCAAGCGACCTACTTGGTCTTACTGACTCGCCAACCTATTTCATTTCTAACACATAATTAACTTGATTTCTTTCAAATTCAATCGATGCACTGCTAGATTTTTATATAAAAAAAACGTAAGCAGCCATGCCGCATTACTGGAGCTGAGTTTTTAACTGGGGCTTGTTTTGATTTAGTAATAACCTTGCTTAACCGTTCATCACTACAGGCCACACCCAATACCAAGTCTGAAAACCCCTACCCTATCCTTTCCAAAAACACTCAAGAAGTTCAATTTGGCACAAATGTAGTATTTCTTGCCATGAAATAATCATGCGAACACATATTTCTCAAATTATAACTATTTGAGGGTCTTCAAATTATCTTCATATTTTGTAAATCCGCCATTTTGGATCCATTTTGACTCAAATTTAAGTGGTTATATTCTGGTCACAAACTAATCCTACACACAAAGTTTGACCATTCTAGGCCGATTTGGTGATGAGATATGGAAGATTCATGAAATTTCCTGCAGCAATTTCCCCTCCAAAAGCCGTTTTTTGCTCTAACTCCCCTCCAAAATCACTGAGGAAGCTAAAATCAAAATACGTTTGTCACTTGGGCTCATTTTATCATATGACACAGCAATAAAAAATTTTCGACCCCTCCTGTACCCCACCACTATTTTAGGTTGGTAACCCCGCCTTCCCCCTCCAACATCATGTATGGAAGTGAATTCGGGATATAGTATACAACTTATCCCCAATAACCATATGAATTCATATTAATTACATTTTTACCAACTTGAGGCTCCTCAAGCTCTACTCAAAATTTTGATAATCCGCCATTTTGAATCCATTTTGATCCAAATTCAAGAGGTCATATTGTGGTCACCAACTAACCTCACACACAAAATTTGACCTCTTTAACTTGATTTGGTGGGGAGATATGGAAGATTCAAGAAATTTCATGACTCAAAACTTCCTCAAAAAGCCGTTTTTTGATCTAACTCCTCTCAATATGCACTTAGAAGCTGAAATTTGGATATGTTAGTATCCGTGACTCACTCTTTCATATGAAATCAAAAACGAAAAATTTGAGCTATTTGCCCCTTCTCCAGCCCCCTCAAAATTTGAGTGATCCGCCATTTTGAAAGTTATCGAAAAAACAAAAAAACTATTTTTGCGCATTTTCAAGAAGAGTCCCTCACCAAATTTTGAGCGAATTTTATGAATACTCGCCGGCGCTACGCGTGGGGGAAAAATATATATATATATATATACACCAAAAAGTTGGACATTTGCCAGATGATTACAAATGGTTTGAAACGCAAAGATTTGAAGACCGCACCCTCCTCCGACCTTCCCTTCCCAAATCAGGTAGGCTGTAATAGCTATCGTTTTGTTAAAAACTCAGCTAAAAAAATCAAAATCTAATCTAGCGAACAAAAAGGAAATGAAAAAAAAAAGTCATCGTTATCCTGGCACATACAAAGCCATCATGTTTACTTAAATGAATTTCTAATTTATTTATTCATTACGAATTGCAAACCCCGAAGAAGTGAGGAGGCAATGTAAGCGAAGCGAGGAATGCTATAAGAGTTGGGTTGCGAAGGGGCCAGTGGGTAGAGCCCCCTATTATCTACCTATAATGCGTTTATTAGATAAGATAGTTTCTTTAAGCATTGGCATTGCTTTTTGTAAGATACGAGTTCGTTACCTTTCTGTTCTCATTCAGCTTTTACTTATATTAGTTTGTATGAAAGGTGTACTTTTTATTATACAGTTTAATCAATGTGAGTTTTTCTTATAAGCACTCAATTACAACTCAATTACCTAACAGAATTGAAACCGAAAGCCGAAAAAAATAAAATAAAAATAAAAACGGAAAAACTGGAACCCAAACCTTAATGGAACTATTACTTTGAAAACTGGAATCAAAAATCAAAAACTGGTTCAAAAAATTGGAACCAAACCAAAAAATTAAAAATCAGAACTCAAATCTAGAAATGAAACAGTCATCATTAAGTTCTGCTATCACTGATAAACTAATTATTAAGAAGTGTTTCAGATTTGTTTGAAACACTTCTCTTTTAGTACAATTCGGTTGGTTTTCAATTTCTGAAAACTGGAACCGAAAACCTAAATTGAAAATTGGAACCAAAACCTAAAAACCAAAAACTGTTAGAAAAATTAGAACCAAAAACTAAAAATAAAAACTGGAACCAAAAGCGCAAAAACTTCCAACTGTTTATTTTAAAATAACGTAATAACTTGAAACTGTAAGTTTATTTATACTTTTAATCATTTTTATAATATTATTTGATAAGAAATTGGAATAAAAGACAATCCATATGCATTTAATATTGATTTTAAAATCATGTAAAACGAGTATTAGCAGATTTTTGCGTTGGTGTGTAAGGAAATTTCAAAATTTCTAATGAAGCCTAGGCAGATATATTACAAGTTTAAACCTACAGCATTCAAATTTCAAAAAATGAAAACAACGTAAAATAACGGAACACTAACAAAATTGATCAGTTACATTCCGCTACATTCGGTCCTCAAAAATTTTGTTCCGTCCTGTTACAGCAATGAAGAAATTGCCTGTTACATTCCGTTACCATTATTACAGCCCTGATTTGTGCAAAATAAACAGTCCATATACATAATAACAGTGTAGTCAAAGACTTTTTGTTAATCTATTAAATTTATATGAAATCAATATTTCTTTACTACTGACTTTAAGAATGAAATCTTTCCTTTCTCCATTCAATCCGTCGAACGATAGAATTTCCTTAGTAAAGTTCAGTAAATAGTTCACGCCAACAGTAGGAGAAAGATCTGCTGAAGGTGGTTCCACTTTTTCTAATAATTGTTGCTTCACTAAATTCTGAATGGAATTTAAAAACGCGCTCTCCGTAATTACTGATAATTCATTCATCGTACTCCCGAGTATACTATCATTCAATTCCTATCACAAATGAAATACATAATTCAAATTGTTTCCAATCATAAACTGAAATAGTATCTAGAAAGGTATATCATGTAACTTACAGAAGAAATGATTTTGTAGTAGTAGCGCAACAGATTTGTTATATCATACAATTCGAATGGAGATGTTGAAGACGAAATCAAATGTTCTATGCGAACGACTAAAATATTGCATACTCCTTCCGTTATATTGGACAAGGTTTTATGAATTTCATTTTGAACATCTACATATATGCAAATATAAATATAAACAGCCTTATTTTCAATATGTAAAATACCTTCTTTTGATAAAACTCAATTACCATGATTATTAAGATTGCATTCTCTCAAAAGTAACAATAAAAATTCTTTTTCTGTTGGGATGTGCTGACGTAACCAAGCTAACATGTCACCAACGTAGCGTTTTCTATCATATACGTAGCTGTCTATGGACTTGGGAATGCCATTCGCACCTCCTTTTGTGAGCGCATCAATGAATAAACGTACCATCACAGATCGTCTCGCTGCACTATACTCGCCCATCAAATTTCTAGAACCAATCAATACAAAATATCATTTCGCATAACATATGAATTTCTAGCAATATAAGAACGAATTTGAAAAAATACGGACGAAAATAATATTGTTCGACATTGAAATTGCTTCATAGCTTTGGTTAATAAGGAAGCCACTCTTGGAGATTCGATATCCTTACAATGTACTTGAATCCATCGATACAAAAATTCCAAAGCAGATTCCTGGAATCAAAACACATCTCGTCACCAGCATCTGTTTAAGTGAATAACAAATAAAATGTCGCTTTGGTTCGCACGTAATAACTTGAATAAAAGTCAATGAATCGAAACCAAATTGAGAAGAATGATGAGCGTAATGGAGTTTAAGAACTGATTATTTTTTGTACGTGATTGGACATTAGGTAACATAAAGAGGCAAGAGTTAAGGTTTTTTGGTTCCCGCATGAAAGCAGGAAGGAATGGTAGAGCTTTATACTCGTAAATGATCTGACTTGTAATTCTTTAAGGAGTACAGTTTGGAAATGTAGACTGCTAATGTACATAGCTCAATGCTCCCCGACATCCAATTTTTAGAAGTGAATTTATAAATAATATGTTATCTGTTTTATTTGTCAATTTCATTTTAGTACTATAATGTACATGATTTACTGGAAAATATCAAAGTTAGTTATGTTGTCCAAGCAAATATACTATTTTTAAATTGAAAACAAAGCATTTATTTCTAATTTTATGGTTCGGAAATTTCTAGAATCTTAATAGAAAAAAGCTTAAATATACTGTATAAAATTAAATCAGGCTGATAAATTGATGGTTACCTAGCTTCCAAAATGTACTGAAACATTGAAAGTACGATTAGAAAATCGGACAATTGCTCTGCTTATGGGAGGGCATGAAGATGAAAATACAGTAAATTTATATGGTATTACTTCATAAAGATCCAAGCTGGCAAGATGTAAACATCACCTGTGTATTACGGAAAAGCGTGATAGCTAACTATGATTGTTGTTAACGAAACCATCGAACCCCTCAAAAATTTCTTGGATACTCAAGCTATCGTTGATTTTACAGAAAAGTTTACTTGGCTCACAACCCGGGAGAAAAGGATTTGATCAAATTTCATCAAAATTAGTCAAAATGTTACAGCGCTCCAATAAGCAGGATTATAACCAGTAAAAACTTCTATTGAGTACCACTTAAATCTGGTTCATCAAAAACAAAAGCAAGAATCCAACTTTCCATATATATCGAGAATTAATTTGTTAAGTTACTTAAGTAGGGTTCATGATGGCCGCAGATTCGCTTCTGATAAATTCCTCGAAAGAGTTTATGCTGTGTGTTACCACAGAGTAGTTTATAATAACTGCGGAAATGACCGTATTCATGCTACTTTTTCGTAAGAAATAGCCTGTTGTTTTAATATTGGTAGCGAATCTACGAACATTATAAACCTACCTCTAATGCTGGCCTTGCCAATGGACTTCATTGCTTGCCGTCAATCTTTTTAGTCGTGTTCAAGAAAATTCTACAGCTGAACATGTAAAATATTTAAAAAGAATCTTGAGGTATTTACAGTTTTCGAAAAATTATACTCTTATATTCTCGAAATCAGTTTCAGCAGCTCCTTTAGAGGGATATGCAGATGCAGATTAGGCCGCCGATAAAAATGATTGCAAATCCACATCGAGCTCTTTGAATCGTTTCTATACATCAAAGTATCAGACTACCGCCAATTTTGTTACTTTAGTCAAAAAGGGACAAAATATTCATAAAATATGTACCATTCTTACAGACCAATATAGTGGGTTTCTAGAACAACAAAATACACACCTTATATTTACTGTAGCAAACTCAGCATCATCAAATGGACTTAATGAGAGACTAACCCAAATGTTGATGAACCGAATCTTATATAAAACCAATGAAAAAAAAAAAAAGAAACGAGCATGGTCAAAAATAGCGCAGGAATATGTTGTTGAATACAACATCACTAATCATAGTGTTATAAGATTTCCTCCAAACTACCTACTTTATGGGGATATTCAATAATCTTATCTACTAGAAGCTGACCAACAAGAAACTCTACAAACTTTAATTAAATCCCATAAGGAAAACAAGGCTAGAATAGACAAACATAGAAAACCCCACTCGTTCAAATCTGGTGATTAGGTGTACGTTGAGAATAGTAATAAAATGAGTAGAAATAAATTGGACAAAATCAGAATCGGTCCTTGTTGAAGAAATTTCGAATACTATTTTCAGAATCGATGGCGGTCGAGTTTTAAATTTTAATAAAAGCCTTGTTCATGTACAAGGGAAAAGTCATAAAATTATTTTGAATAGCAGGTGTATAAAGAAGGAAAAAGGTGATAAATTTCAATAAAAGCTTTGCACATGGACAAGAGCAAGGGTAAAATTGTAAAATTGTTTAGAATGGCAGATGTACAAAGGTATGAAGAGGCGAGCTCATCTTGAAAGAAATAACTCTTAGTGGGGGTAAGAAGTCGGAATAAATGGGGTTGTGCAATTTGGAATTTAGCTGTACTTTTCTGATAAAATAACTTTTTTTCTTCCTTTAATTTTTATTGCGAGCCCCGAAGGGGTGAGGAGGCAATCCAAACGAAGTGAGGAATGTCACGGGGTTGGGCTGCGAAGTGGCCAGGGGGTGGAGCTCTCTAGTTCAGTTGAAATTTGTAACTTCGTCTATATTACAAATTGTACTCATCACTCACATCTTCCCTCTGTCTTCCCCTCCCCCTCCACCGATTATCTCTTCTTCTCTTATCACCTCCTTCGTTGTCAACATCGTCGAATAATTTGGCAAATTCGCAATCATGAAATTCGGAACTTAATAATTAATGTACCTAAAGAAAAATTTAAATATTTTGGCAAATTATCAAACATAAATATTTGTTGAGATTGAAAAAGCAGGTATCTATATTCGATTCACTCGAAACTATCACAACAACTACATCTCGTAGAATTAATGGCTTCTCTAAATACAACATTCTCATACATAAGTAAAACAGTATATCAAGTGAGATTACACCATCAAAAAATTATCTCGTTTAATTGATCTTCAAAAATCCAAAAATAATAATACCTACATCAATCATTAATTCTATCCAAGTATCCAAAACTGCACGGATATCCTTTCATAAAAGACAAAATTTCGCTAGTGAAAAAAGGCTTGAAACATGATCTACTTACTACTCGTGCGACGCAGATAATTCAGACTTCAGTAGATGCGGTAACCAACTCTGAGATAGGGAACAGTGACCTATATACTGCTGTATTGTGGGACTCGTTCAATAGCTGCGATAAAAACGTGAAACATGAACAACGCCAGATACAACAAGACAAGATGAGCCAACAGACCACTAAACTTATAAATGTTAAATTAAAATAGAATAATCTTGTATTGACAAAAGCAGATAAAGATACGTTACTCGTATACTCAATAAAGAAGAATACAACAATAAGATTTTAGAACTTGTAACAAAAAATAATGCCAAACCTATCAACGACCCGCTAAATAAATCAAAATCTAAAGTTCGTTCAGTTATTGAAATTACCAATCATCTAATTTCAACCCGTGAAGCTCACTATTTGTTAGAAATGAATACCCTTCCTCCTCGCCTATACAGGTTTACAAAATTACACAAACCAGACGCACCTATTCGTCCTGTTTCGTACATTCAGATTTCGTTGTATAAGCTTGCTAAATATGTACATAAGGTTTTTAAAGAATAGATTCCCTTTAATTCACATTTTCGAATTAAAAATACGTCTCAACTCATTGAACGCATTTATGATCATAATATTCCAAATGAAGCCTTCCTATTTTCTTTTTATGTGGCCCTTATCGGAAACTCATATATTCCGATATTCTCATCTATAAATCATCAGTTCACCATCAACAACATAAAAATTCAGGTCTCATTTATTTATTTTATCAGCTATTGAGAATTCCTCTGAATAAAGAAAATTTTGAAAAAAGAACTTATCTACAAGCTAGCTGAAAATAATGGATTCGAAAAACATATCTTCACCAAAATTTACCAAAGACGCATTAAAAATTAGGTGCATTTCCCCGGCACCCCCAATGTTTAGTCAGGTTAACTGAATAATATTAACAATGAACGCCACTTCTCTGCTGGTCGGAGAAGAAAACTGCTTTCTAGCAGTCATGATACATGTTGTATCATCATTTCTAAGAATACATAAGTAGCATTCATCCCATATGTTGTTATTTTGCGTTCCTAATATCAAATGACACAAAATCATTCTTCACACATCATCATAATTCAGTCGTAAAAATGAAAACGATCAATTAGAGAAAATTCCACAAATTTCCAAAGACACCGAAAAGAAGGAGACAGTGGCGAAATCGCCTCGGAATTAAAGATGATGTTCCAGCACACAGTTTTCAACATCTTTCTCACAAATAATTTCAATAAAAATTTAAAAAATCGCACGAATTTCACAAAACAACTTGAACTTTTTCAAACAAAATATGTTACTGATAAAGAAAAGTCCTGTTTTCAAAGTAAACAAACTTCTTATTGGGCGCTACACTAACGCTCCAAGTTTACTGCAGGGTCCGAATTGTCCGACCAAACACTTTCTAAAATGATTTGTTCATTTTTGTAAAAGTAGTGTTATCAGTAATTTGTATGTTATCAAATGTGTAAGGAATCAATAATTTAATAATTAAAATTTCAGTTTTTATTTCCAGTATTCATTTTTAAACCGACTCTTAAAAAAAAATTTCTATTTATTAAAGTTAAATTACAAAAGTTTGAAATTTATAAATGTTTAGTAACGCAAAGAGAACAGATATATAGAACAGAACAAACATATTTTCTTAATTTTTATGAAATTTCACGAACAAATTAACTTGAACAGAACGATAATTTTTCAAAACCAAAATACAGAACGGATTCATCGCCATTCTTCTTTACTCGTAACAATAATTTTTACATCTAAAATGCGGTTGAAAGTTCTCTAGAATCCATTTAATTTATATTATACATTATTTAATGACAAATACAATTATACACTGCGAATAAATTTCAAACAAAATGTTCATTAATTTATACAGCACATTTCGTGAGAAAATTCCAAAAACCCATCATGTTCATCAACAGTAATTATTAATAATTTATACAGCACATTTCGTGAGAAAATCCCAAAAAACCATCATGTTCATCAACAGTAATTATTAATAAGTATATGATGAGATGCGCGCGATGATTTTGAATTGAGTACAAAGCTATATTTCAAATTTCAGCCAAATTGGTTTGGTAGTTCTCTTAAAATACTGTCTGGACAAAAAATGAAATTTGTCAAAATGAAATTATGGCATCTCGTATCTTCCTCATTTTCAATCATAGAAATCTCGTACATAGCTCATTTTGAAGCGATTGAAAAATAATGAAGAAAATGACTGTTATGAATTTGTTCAAAAACGCATAGTTTTTGCATAAAACGCGTTCGAAATATGCGAAATAACATAGCGAAGTTGTGCAGAGAATATAATGCAGTGTGGGTAGGTCGGTTTTACGTTTCATTTATTGGTGCGCGCGTCGTTTTTTTTTCCAATCGTTCTCCTTATTTTTATATGAGTTTTTTTTTGCAGACCTACCGGTCTGCATGATAGGGTTTTTCCACCAATCCGTGCGATGCGAGGCGATCATTGTTGTGTACATTACGTTGTCATTTCATATTACTTTTACATTTTAGTTGCCTTAATAAACTCGTAGAATGCACATATGCGTCCTTATTTGTCGTTTTATTTAACATTGTTCATATCTTTGAAGAGCTACAAAAAGATAATTTAGATGAACGTTCGAATAAAGGCTATTTTATTTGCTATGGTTCAAGTTTAAATGGCTATGAAGTGTGGGATCCTGAAGGCAATCGTGTTGTCTATTCTAGAGATGTAGTATTTAATGAAAATGAGAAGTCTTTTTTGCGTTATCTATGATAGCTGATAAAACTCTCGCGATATATGTATATAGAAGCGATTAATTCAATGGATGCAAGCAAACTCGTGGTTATGTACTGTTACTGGTCAAGATGGCTTGTTGATTTATAAAGCTAGGGTAGTAGCGAAGACTTTTATATAAACGCCTGGCACAGATTTTAAAGATACTTTTACCCCCATCGCTAAATTATCGTTGATATGCACACTATTTACAATCCCTGTGCATACTAAATGGAAAGTTCATCAGCTCGATGTTATTACTGCTTTTTTCAACAATCCAATTGAAGAATAAATATATATAGAACCTCCCAATGGTTATAATATACAGACTGATAATATTAAAGTTGAATAAATCATTGTATGGTTTTTGCCAATCGCCCCTAATTGGAATAAATGTTTTCACTCTTTAATGAAGAAGTTAAAATTCGAACAGTCTTCTTCAGATTACTGTTTATACTTTGATCAAACTAAAACTGTGTTTATATTATTATATGTAAACGATATCCTTGTAGCGAGTGTTGATGAGCTTATAATCAATAAAATAAAATCAAAACTAATAAATTCGTTTAAAATGAGAGATTTAAGCATTGTAAAATGTTTTCTAAATATTAATATCAATTTTGGAGATGATACCTTAACTCTTCATCAGTCTGATACTATTGTAGATTTACTTAAATAACTTAAGATGATAGATAGTAATCCATTTTATACTACTATTCAAGAAGTGTTAAGATTAGAGCCATGTAGAGATGACAATTTGCTAATTAAAACTAAATTTAAAGAATTGCTAGGTAGTTTAATGGATTTAATGTTGTGTATATGCCCAGACCTTTGTTACGTAATTAGTTTCTTCGCTAGATTTCAAGATACAGCTTCTTAAAAACATTACACTCACGTGAGAAGGGTTCTTAGATATTTAAAGTCTACAGCGAATTGTCGTTTAACATACCACTCTTGCGAATCATCAGTCATTATTGGTTACTCTGATTCTGACTTTGCCAACGAATATGATCGACGTTCAATCTCCAGAAACATGGTCAGAGTAAAATGAAATTTAATATTATGGAGTTCAAGGAAGCAGTCCATGGTTGCGTTATCATCGACTGAGGCCGAGTATATTTCATTATGTAATCTCTGTTGTGAATTGTTGGATTTTTCTCGATTATTGACTGATTTTGGTACTGTAGTTAATGGTCCGATAAAAACTTATGTTGATAATATGAGCTGTATTAATTTAGTTGAAAGTTTTGAGAATAATAGAAGAACTAAGCATATTGATGTGAAGTACCATTTTGTTAAAAACCTAGTAGTTTCTAAATTTTTATGTCTTCTTTATGTAAACTCGCAAAATCAACAGACAGATAGCCTTATAAAAAGTTTAGGTATAACTACGTTTAATGAATTTTCAAAGTATGTTGGTTTAAAGCAATAATGTATTGTTTCGTCATTATATAGTATTACTTTTGTCGTTTCGGTCATTGCTATTAATTATTGTATTAATGTAGTTCTTATATCGGGTGACTACTTGATTCGAGCACCCAAGCGAAAAAATTAGCTAAAAGGTAAATGAATTAAATACATTTATGTGTATTTTTGGCGATGAAAGTATAAATAAAAATTTTACGTTTCATTTATAGACACTTTTAAACATTAAATAAATTTTGTGCCATTTATTCTTGCTAATATCATTGAAATACATAATTTATTTCTACGAGGGAAAGATTTTTGCGCTTGGGGTGCTCGAATCAAGTAGTCACCGGTTATGGAGGTTCAAGATTTCCTTGTTCATTTACACATACATAGTAATCAAGATTAAAGGGGGTGTAAAATAATGTCGCTTTTGTATTTGGGCAATCTTTGATTGTTTAGTTGGCAACATTGCTGTCTTATCGCTTATATGTTATATACTCAATTTATTGTGATTATTCTTTTTCTATAGTATTAAAATGATCTTCAAGTAAATGTTTTTTTTTTTTTTTTTTTTTTTTATAATATTCGCAACAATTTGTACATCACACTTTTTCCCCGAGGGGGGAGGGGTAGATGCCCAAATTTCGGTATATACAAAGTTAGATACCTCAGTGGAATCCTGTTGGATCTTAGTTTCCGCGTTCATGCTTATATACAACGATATATATCGAAGGGAATCTCGCATTCCACTTCTTTACAGGGATCTCACATTCCGTATTTTGGTTCGAAATATCGTTTTCAGGTTTAGCTTAGCCCTCTTACTGTTCCTAAGAACGTATTTTTACGCTGAATATAAATTTATAATCAGCACCTCCAAAACATAATTTTAAAAGGTGGATCTTGGGTTGCCCACAAATAAAACAGATCTCGGATTCTTCATTTCTGTCTATATATTCATTTTTTTTTTTGTCTACACGTAGTGCCAGCGGGTATTCGTGGAATTTGCTCAAAAGTTGGTGAGAGACTCTTCTTGAAAATGCGCAGAACAACCATTTTTCTATTTCGATAAATTTCAAAATAGGGGATCACTCAAATTTTAAGGGGGGCTGGAGAGTAAGCAAATAGCTCAAATTTTTCGTGTTTGATCTCGTATTAAAGAGTGAGTCACGGACACTACATATCCAAATTTCAGCTTCCTAAATGCATACTGAGAGGAGTTGGAGCAAAAAATGGCTTTTTGAGGAAGTTGGAAGTTTTAAGTCGGGAAATTTCTTGAATCTTCCATATCTTTCCACCAAATCAAGTTAAAGAAGTCAAATTTTGTGTGTAAGGTTAGTTGGTGACCAGAATATGACCTCTTGAATTTAGATCAAAATGGATCCAAAATGAAGAATTATCAAAATTTGAGTAGAGCTTCAGGAGCCTCAAGTTGGTAAAAATGTAATTAATATGCATTCATATGGTTATTGGGAATAAGATGTATACTATATCCCCAATTCAATTCCATACATAACGTAGGAGGGGGAAGGCAGGGTTATCGGGCTAAAATAGTGGTGGGGGTACAGGAGGGGTCAAAAATTTTTTATTGCTGTATCATATGATAAAATGGGCTCAAGTGACAAACTTATTTTGATTTTAGCTTCCTCAGTGATTTTCGAGAGGAGTTGGAGCAAAAAATGGCTTTTGGAGGGGAAATTGCTGTAGGAAATTTCATTAATCATCCATATCTCGTCAGCAAATCGACCTAGAAAGGTCAAACTTCGTGTGTAGCATTAGTTGATGACGAGAATATGACCTCTTTAATTTCGGTCAAAACAGATCCAAAATGGGGGATCATAAGGATTTGAATATAATTTGAAGACCTTCAAATAGTTATAATTTGAGAAATTTGTGTTCATACTCGTATAATTATATCATGGCAAGAGGTACTACGTTTGTACCAAATTCAACTTCTCAAGTGTATAGAGTAGGATTTAACAGAATTGGTATTGGGTGTGGCCTATAGTCATGAAGGGTTAAATAAGGTTATTACCAAACCAATATAGGCCCCAGTTAAAAACTCAGCTCCATTAATCTAGCATGGCTCTTTATTTTTTTTATATGTTACTTACTGGCTAATAAATTGAACTCAGACAGCAGGGCATAAGTAGGATTGGGGATACATACTTGAAAAAAAGAAAAGTCCCATGATCCAAATCTCAGATATTGGGACTAAGTAGTAGCGAAGACTGGGGGGGAGGGGGGCAAGCTGGGTGGCCTCCGTTGCCCTTAGTTTTGACTAAACGAGGAAGGTTTGTAATGTGATATGGGTAGCGCGCACCTAGTCGGATGGTGAACGCCTTTAGCTGAAAGACTGGGTGTTGTAGTCCCAAATCCCATAGTGATCAGAAGCAAAGGATGAAGGAATAGCTGAACTTCTGATGAGGAGGGCCCCTGGTGTACAAGCCAGCATATTAGGTGGAAATAGGGGAAACTCTTAGGGGAGATGTAGGCAAATTGCTGAAGTGTCCCTACTTGGCTGGAAGTAATGCCAGAAGCAGTTCTTCGCGAAGTAGTGTCGTATGCGGTAAAAGAAATTATCCCCTCCCTTCTCTCAAAAAATGTGAGAAGTATTTACTTGATTCGATTTTTCTCATTTAATATGCAAAGAGTACAATATACTACTTTAATATTAGGAGACTGGTGCACAAAAATGATACAAATAAGTGCTGAAAATAAAATGATTGGGAAGGACCATTCTGCGTTCCTTTCAGAAAGCCGATAAATTGGGTTGTTACAATGTGGTATAAACGTTAGCATGAGGTTAGGTTACTTATTTTAAGAACACACAGAGTATAACAAAATACATCAATAACGAGGAATAGCCTAAATTAAATTCTCACATGACAAATCAGCAATAATTTGGAAAGAGGATATATTCTGTGAAAAATTGCGTTTGCAGGTGTGTTTAGGGATTCAAACTCAAACTTTGAGCTTTGAATTTTTGGACAAGTAGTAAAAGAGAATGCTTAGAGTTATACCACAAAGTAGATAGCTATTGATAATGTCTATGCACCCACTTTTCATCATAATTCTTTGTAATCAATGCTCCTTGCTAGATTTCTAAGATAAATTCTAGGTATTTCTCAGTCTGAGCTCTTTTCATGATAGTAGGTGCCACTCATCTGATACAAAATTTGATTTTGGAGTGCTGTATGCGATAAAAAAGAAAAAACGATTTTTTCATATTATAAGCGGTCATCTCCCCATCAGTACCATCTTATTTGCACGCAACCAAATATCAGGATATTATAGTTGACGTCTGTATACAATACACGAAAGTGTAATCATTAAACAATTTTTTAAATATATATTTTCTGAGTGAAAAGAAGGGGGAGGCGGGTTAAAGACGCATCAAAAAAAGTCAGCACCATAGTAATTTTCCTATAGCGCAAAATTTCTTGCCATGCCGCTGCCACCCCAATACCAAGTCTGAAAACCCCTATCATCCTTTCCAAAAACACTTAAGAAGTTCAATTTGGCACAAATGTAGTATTTCTTGCCATGAAATAATCATGCGAACACATATTTCTCAAATTATAACTATTTGAGGGTCCTCAAATTATCTTCAAATCTTGATAATCCGCCATTTTGGATCCATTTTGACTCAAATTTAAGTGGTTATATTCTGGTCACAAACTAATCCTACACACAAAGTTTGACCATTCTAGGCCGATTTGGTGATGAGATATGGAAGATTCATGAAATTTCCTGCAGCAATTTCCCCTCCAAAAGCCGTTTTTTGCTCTAACTCCCCTCCAAAATCACTGAGGAAGCTAAAATCAAAATACGTTTGTCACTTGGGCTCATTTTATCATATGACACAGCAATAAAAAATTTTCGACCCCTCCTGTACCCCCACCACTATTTTAGGTTGATAACCCCGCCTTCCCCCTCCAACATCATGTATGGAAGTGAATTCGGGATATAGTATACAACTTATCCCCAATAACCATATGAATTCATATTAATTACATTTTTACCAACTTGAGGCTCCTCAAGCTCTACTCAAAATTTTGATAATCCGCCATTTTGAATCCATTTTGATCCAAATTCAAGAGGTCATATTGTGGTCACCAACTAACCTCACACACAAAATTTGACCTCTTTAACTTGATTTGGTGGGGAGATATGGAAGATTCAAGAAATTTCATGACTCAAAACTTCCTCAAAAAGCCGTTTTTTGATCTAACTCCTCTCAATATGCACTTAAGAAGCTGAAATTTGGATATGTTAGTATCCGTGACTCATTCTTTCATATGAAATCAAAAACGAAAAATTTGAGCTATTTCTTCTCCAGCCCCCTCAAAATTTGAGTGATCCGCCATTTTGAAATTTTCGAAAAAACAAAAAAATACTTTGCGCATTTTCAAGAAGAGTTCCTCACCAATTTTATGAATACTCGCCGGCGCTACGCGTGGGGAAAAAAAATATATATATACCAAAAAGTTGGACATTTGCCAGATGATTACAAATGGTCTGAAACGCAAAGATTTGAAGACCCACCCTCCCCCGACCTTCCTTCCCAAATCAGGTAGGCTGTAATAGCTATCGTTTTGTTAAAAACTGAGCTAAAAAAAAAAAAAAACTCGGGTCGATTAGCCTTAGCCATCAAAAAAATTGCTATTCTTTAGCATTTAACGAGCGGGCACATCTCATAATATATTTATAATAAAAATGAAAATCGAAGATTTGTTAGGTACCCTCTTGACATTGAAATATGTTGGATAGTAAAACTGAAATTTTAGGGTTATTACAAAGTGAGCTAACTAGCAGAGATGGGGCGATTCCAGGCTCAAAGGACTCCAATTCTAAAAGTTGCAATTCTATGAAAAATAGAGTCCAATTTCTTAAAAAACCGATTCTTTACATTCATAGATTCCGATTCATAAACCTGATTTTTTGCAATACTGGGGCAATTCCATTACAATTCCGCTGTATTTCTTTTCTTGAAAACATTCTAGCATAGGTCACCATGTTAATGATATAATTGAGTACATTCAAGGTTGCAACTGTACTATTATACTCTTTTTACGATTTCATCACCTTTTATTTAATGCTTCACTTCATTCATTTTCACTTGGTTTTTTGATTTTTTTTCGGCTCATTAGTTTTTACATTGCAGTATATATTACAATTACGAATTTAATATATAGTAGTTATTAAAAAAAAAAAAAAAAAAAAAAACCGAAGACCGAAAACCTTTGACTATATACTAGATGGACCGAGTTATGTGTAGGAAAACTGCGGTGAAACATTACATGCATCAGAGTCGGAACACTCGTTGCAACTTTATATCTTGCGCATGCCTGAAGTCCTTTATCACATTCATGTTATTCTGATTTTAAGCAGTACTATCAATGTCCCCTTGCCGCACTATTAGCGGGAAATAAATTTGCGCATGCGCATTTTGAATTTAGTCACGAGTGTTCTGAGAAAATCTGTGTAATGTATCACCGTTTTTGGGTTGGCATTTGCTTGTTGCTAGCTCGGTCCATCTAGTATATAGTCAAAGCCGAAAACCAACCGGTTCAATTGAATGTTAATTTTCAAAATGACCGGACCGGTCATGAGTAACCGCTCAAAGCAAAAATTCAAGACCCTAACGTCAACCAACGCCCTTAAAACAAAAAAAAAAAAATTAGAACTTAAAACCAGACCAACAACTTGCAAAAAACAAAATCATAACCAACCAACCAAGACCAATCCCAAAAAAATATATATGACCGATGACCGGACCGGACCGCAAAAAGAGAGCGGTCCAACAGCCCTGTAGCGCACCACACCTGTGCCAGGTCAGAATACTCCTGAATACTCTTTAACACGCTTTGGCTACTGATAAGATAATTATAGAAAGCAGTGGTATACTCTTAATGCATATGATCTATGCTCTTAATAACAGCTTCGCACATTTTGTTACGGAATGGGCTATAATTAATCTGAATATTGATACTCTCTCAATTACACTAGTATATCAAGGACCTACCTGCAAAAAACTCATCTCCTCCATTGTACTGACAGCGGAGGTAATGCCACCACACTTCGATAGTATTTGACAATTGTTGTGAATATTTTGCGCTTTTTCCAGTGCAAAAAAGAACTCCATATTTACTTCTGGACGTTTTAAATGTTGTACTTCTTTTAACGATAGTTGAAAATGTTGTAAATAAGAAGAAATGATAGTATTTTCCATGCGTAATTTCTCGCTAATAAGAACAAAATCATAATTATACACATATAATTAACTGGTTATAACAATAACGATATGCAGCTCATAGTTATCTCCATGAATGGACATAACCACCATGTCTTGATTCTATACTAATCGCGAATTAAAAGGAACACCAGTAAAAAGATGTATGGGTAATTCTCCAGAAAGTGACAAATTTCGACATTATAAAAATGACCACGCAAAGTGTTTATTTTTTTTGAATTTTCAGTGCGAATGGTTTAAGTACCTTCCCCTAAAATGTATTCCATCATTTGGCCCAAGTCATGTATGATAAGGGAGGAGGTGGGGAGTCCTGAAAGTATAGTGAGCTACGACGCTGAAAATTGCTGAAAATTCCACGTCGTGGCTGGCAGGAATGAGGCAAATTTTCGATTTATCTTGTATTTCTTCTAGTTATGACAAGCTGCCCGGGATGTTGTGATAATCTAGGACATCAGGTAAGTCCATTTAATTGCTAGAAAAAAATTGTGGTTCGTAAATATACAAGAATAAATTCTGGACTCTTGAAAATAGTTTCTACGATTATTAAAGGGGAGAAATCAACTGTTTTTCCTTATCCTTCTGTCTCAATATTCTTTCCACGTCGTGGGATTAATGAAATGTCTCTAACAGTTCATATCATTTCACATCATAAACAAAACATTTCATTAATTCCACGACGTGGAAAGAATATTGAGATAGAAGGATAAGGAAAAACAGTTGATTTCTCACCTTTAATAATTGTAGAAATTATTTTAAGATTGCAGAATTTGTTCTTATATAGTATATTTGCGAACCACAATTTTTTTTTGTTTTTCAGATGACCCGCCTACATTTGCCGCTGATTAAACCACCAACACGACGAGGAATTTGATAAGTGGAGAATGCGAAAATTTCACAGATATGAAGTACTACACAGAGCAAGTTTACTGGGATCCAAGATTTAAGATCAGCATAGTGTTCTGATAGCATAGCTGAAGCAGTGCAGCCACTTTTGAGCGCGAAGTATTGAACCAGTGCACCAGGAGGGTATAACAAAAAATACGGCACGACGTGGAAAAAAAACCTGGTGACACAAGTTTCAGGCCATTTAAATGCCGCTTTAAGCTTCCTTAGGCATTATTTCTGGTAGTAGCTTGTACCCTGAAGCCATCTTATCAACATTGTGTACTTCATTTCCAAATAAATCGAGTTTTTTTTTACTAATTATTGAGTCAAATAATTGTAAACGTACCTGGTGACAGACCACGACGTGGAAGATTTTGGTGTTTACTGAGCAGTATGTACTGAAAGGGAGGGGGGTTCATAGATGTTTTACAAATGGAAAAGTTCGGGGGATGGTACTACATAACATCGCAAAAAAAAATTTAATATTTAGCAATTTAAAATACAAAAAATATACTGGTGACTGAAATATGTCACTTTTTGGAGAATTACCCGTATAAGTATAGTCTTAGGCATACCTATCAGTGATGAATTTGAGGGAATGATCTTGAAGATGAAATGTTTGAACCTTAGTTATCAGTAATTTCTTCATAGATTTATCTAATATCTCATCAATTTTCAAGACTCTTCCATGAATTAAATTTAGCGACATTTTGATACTTTCTGACAAATGAAGGAAATTCTATGAAATAAAAACACATAGTACTACAATATTTTTTCATTTCGAAACTTTATTCTTCACATTAAAAAATACGTTTTCATGAATTACCTTAATGATGAGAATGCCTCTTTTTTCTATTCTGCTTCTCAATGTGCGCCGAAAATTCAAAGTATTTTCAGGAGAGAAAGTGGAAAGCTCATGAAACGCGTCCAGTACTTTCTGTGGAATGTGAAAAAAGAAGTACATTACAATTAAATAAATAATACAAAAACTCAAGTTAATCACTACTTTACATTATTTTTTCCCAACTTCATAATCAATAATTTTTGTAATCTTTCATTACATCCTAACACAGTTTTTGGAATTTCATAACTCATCTTCAATCATTAACGATGCGACCCAGTAATTCAGTATACCTCAGTCACAATTCTCAACTTCATAGAACAGGCTGTAGTGTGTGCACATATCAACAAACGAGGTCGTGTGAAAATAGATACAAGCGGATGGCCGTACCGTTTGATATTGGGATCCTTCAGCGAAAGAGTCGGTACCTGGTGGTAAAACGATGAACTACTGAAAACGGGGATTTCAATAATAATTGTTGAAGTATCATTATTGGCAATGAATTAATAATTCTGGTACTGAATTGAATTATTTAGAATAGAATTAATTGTTTTTTGTTCAATTGTAAACATAAATTGAATTCCATTAGTTAATGTTTAACACATTAATTCACGTAGAACACGAGCGAGGAGCGTTTTATCAACCATTATTGATTATTGACTGGCTGAATCGTTTTTCCTCTGGTAACGATGCTAGCTAACGCGGTCCCAGACGTCACTGGAACGTTACTGGCTCAACCGGGTAGTCGCGAGTTGTTGTTAGGCGTGAAGGATGAAAGGTAGGTGTTCCAGATGTGGGACACCATATGCCTTAACACCCCCTCCCACGCATAACAACATAATTCAACCCGTGATCACAATTAATAACATAGAAATAAATTTCGAAAAATTATTTCATGTATCATGTAATACACAAGAGGTCCTCTCTATCCGAAGAATAGAGTAGGTAGTACAGTTTTGATTTGAACGTCATCCAAAGAGTAGTTCAATTGTACACTAATAATAAACAGGACATAACTCAAATTGCAGTTTCTCTTTATTAAAGAACAAAGAAATAGAACAGCGAGTCATAAACTAGAAATTGTTTCTAGACGCATTTTTACAAGCTATCTAGATTATGAAAAATACGCTAAATAAGAGTAATTGCTTATAGAAGCTAACTAAAATAATAAAAATAAGAGTAATTATATCTTCGGGTTATAATCTTCTAATAATACGGTTATCTCGACGTCTCGAGTTGATACGGATTCGTGAGTTTGTACAATTTGACAGTTATCCTCCTGCAACAAATTTGGTTTGCTGATGAGAATACAGTTTACCTTTACGAGAATTCACATTTTCGAGTATATACGTTTTATGATTTTTACAAAGATGCAATTGCTATTGAACTTCTTAGTCTACATGATTGTAGACCTCAGTTACGTTTAATTTTTTTTTTTTTTTTTTTTTTTTTTTTTTTTTTTTTTTTTTTTTTTTTTTGAGCTACAAATTTTGTTTCTGAAAGAGCAGAACAAATCTTTGGCTTAACGATTTCGTGAGGCAATCAGCGAGCTGATTTTTCGAGTCTACCTTTACGATTTAAATATATTGTTACGAATATATTCTCTTTTCTTTAGATACTTGAGTTCGACGTGTTTGATTCGGCTATTACTTGTAGTGTCATAAGAAATGCTTATGGCTGCGGAGTTATCTTCGTATATAGGTATTGGGTACTGCATGATACTCAACGTTTCTTCTACGAGGCGAGCTAAGAAAAGTATTTCCTTGCTAGCATCGCAGATGGCCACAAACTCTGCCTCGCCAGAGCTCTCAGCTCGGACAGATTGCAGGCGTGAACCCCAGTGTACCACGTTTCCATAGTAACGGATTACAAAGCCGGTTGTTGATTTTCGTGTTCGAGGGTCACCAGCAAAATCCGAGTCAACGTAGGCGTCTAGCATATCCGAGGAATTGCTTTCGTTACTACTTTGATATTTTATGCCAGTGGTACTAGTTCCTTTTAGATACGCGAGTGTGCGTCTCAAAAGGTGCCAATGAATCGATTGCGGATCTGATTGCGCTCGTGCGAGAAAGTTCACCGCAAATGCTATATCAGGGCGAGTTTGAGTTGCTAGGTACTGAAGGGCACCAATTGCTTGTTTATACGAGCAGAAATTATCGTTGTTTTTGTCCGTTTTAATATGTTTGAGATCACAAATCGGAGTCATTGGGGTTTCAGCCAAGACATACGATTGACAACCAAACATATCAAGGACACCTTTTATGTATTGTGTTTGGTGTAATAATAATTCTTGGTTATTATTATTCCAGTCTAGTTGAAGCCCAAGAAATTTGAGTGGTTTTCCCAAATCCTTGATTTCAAAACGATTTCTGATACTAGTACATACGAGTTCGTGTTCGATTTTATCATTACCAGTAATAATCATGTCGTCAAGATGTACAATAATAATAACAAGGTTATTATTTTTGGTTTTTGTATATACGCATGGGTCACGTTCATTGCGAACCAAGCCCAGGGATACTAAGAAGTCGTTTAACATATTATTCCAACATTTAGGNATATAATATTAAAATTGAAATTTTACCTAAAGTGAAATGACAAAGTTATTGTTCCTCTATATGCCCTCTGGGTTTTGGTTCATCTGTTATTTATGGCCTTGGACCCCTGCTGGGTGAATAGGCTTGAAACAGGACAGAGGTAATAAAATTGTATAACCCTAGTGGTTGTAAAGTTTTAGGACCTTTGTTGTGAAAATTCACCTACATTTGGTTTGTTGTTCTTCAATGGTGTTGGTTCAATTATTATAGCCTTACCTAGACAATAAAAAAAAAAAACACTGTCTATATCAAGGCTATTGTACTTTCATAACACAAAGGACCCCTGCTGTGTGAATAGACTGGAAACCGGACGGAGGTAATAAAATTTTATAACCCCTGCGGTTGTAAAATTTCATGCGATATAAAAAGATAGATTAGTGAAGGGGTGGTTCTCAGCATATATATAAAATCAGGATCATACTTCGTTCAGTAGTGGTGCTATTAGTATTGCGAATGGTGAAGATCATTATAATTTGTCAGGCTTACTGTCTATAACACTATATTATCGGCTTACTGTCCGTATCAGTATTATTGACTTATTGTCCGTATCAGTATGTACTGTCTATATTTAGAATTATTTAAGTAATTAAAAGGGGGAAAAACGTAAAATAAATGAGTTTTACACACATATAAAAAACAAAATGTCCATAAAACGGAAAAGATCGAATAATAATATTAAAACCATTGTTGGTGATGGTAATTGTTTATTTCGATCATTGTCTTATTGTATCTATAGTACTTAGTTATCGCATAAACGAATGCGAAATGAAGTTGTAAACAAAATTGTAAATAACTGGCAACATTACCAAAATGTTCAAGTGTTATAAGGCTTCGACCGCATATACTATGGAGTGCTAATTCAATTGGTAACAACAACAGTAGTTAGATGCGCTGACGCATGCGTAGTTTCAGTTTCCTAATCAACTTATACAGTCATAATTCACTGAAATAATTATTAATATACTTTCTTTAATGTAATTCTAATTATTGAGTATTATTAATGAAATTAAATCAGTAGTTGATGTTGATTGAACATTCTTATCATTGAAAATTTCGATGCATTTTCATTTTCATTCCTGAAATATTACTGTGCATGCGCGAGCGCATCTATGATGTTGTTATTGTTTGCTTCACTTCGGTAATCGTTTCTGTACGACCGTTAGCAGTCCATATAGTCGAAATTGTAAGGTATGAAGTATCTTATAAATGAAGGGCTGAGAATCAAAACTCACATTTGCCATCATAAGCGATTCTGAGAAAAACGCGAAAAACTGTTTTGGTACAGATCCCGGCCACCAGGGATGCTGCAATCGTGTCTGCATGTTAAGTAGGATCAAAAAATAGAATTCACAATATATTTTTTTTTTTAGTACCAACCATTGTCCTTTAAATTGAGAAAGAAGAATGGCAAATGTGAGTTTTGTCTCGAACTTTTTTTTCTTTTACAGCTACAGAAAATTTTGTAGAACAAAAGTTGTAGAAAATGAAAAAAAAAAAAAATTTGTCTCATAAAAATTTTTACCCACTGCATTATTCTTCAGATATAAACCATTTTCAAAAATAAACGATATACGTTTCTTACCATGTCCCATTGCGTAAAATGTAATAAAAACACGAATTGATGACAATGTATTGTAAAAATAACGAGATATGCGTTTGCATATAAATCCTAGCCCTAGTTATCACTTTGTTTGCACACATTACATAATGTTCGTGACAAAACTCACATTTGGCAGTGGCAAATGTGAGTTTTGATTCTAACTCGTCACTTCAAGGGGGGTTTTATACCAGAAAGGGGTGGTTTGTAAAAAAAGTAATATTGTGTGTTGGTAGACGATAGAAGACTCATTCCGATTCTATGATAAAATCAATTTTTTTTTTTTTGGCAAATGTGAGCTTTGATTCTCAGCCCTTCAAATATACATTTGTAAATGTTTACTGGTCATAAATAAATCTTAAATGATGATTGGAATAAAAAATTAAAAAAAAAAACAATGGGCAAGAAAACTTGAGAATGGGGTTGAGCCGCAAATATTAAAATAGTTTGATGATTCAAATAAATTATTTAGAATAATAAATAAATAAATAGAAATGGTTTTAGGAAACTGAAAGTGAGGTTGGGCCGCAGGAGCCCCTATTACATATTAAATTTACAAATTTGAACACGCCTTAACTAAAAACTCAGCTCTAATCATTCAGCATGGCTGCTTCCTTTTTTTTTTCGAGTTTACAAAATTTTATTTTTTGTTCTTGCATTATAATGAAAATAAATAATACGAAAACGAATGTTTAAAAATTTCAATATTCAAATCGAATTTCATGGTCCCATCTCGATCAGAAATTATATCAACAAACTTCACTTTAAATTTTCAACTTTAATTGCTTGTACAAGCTATAAAGTGGTATATCCGTTGGTGGTTGGGAATCTGGATTCGAAACGCTTCCGGGTTATATCATTATCTTCTCTATAAAGGATATTCCTTACTGTAATCAAATGAAGTAGTCTGTGGTAGAGTTTAACAAATATATTGTTGAATTTAAAGTATGTAAAAGAATACAGCAAATTAATATCAAAATAAGATTTTACAGAATATTGTTAATTGTTTATCCTAATAGCTTCGATTTCACGGAATCACCCTTATAATTAGTATGTTCACTCAACGAATTAATTATTCTTTTTTGGAATGTTAAATTTATCGTGTAAGATTTTCTTTTAAAATTTCTGTTTTCAAAGAATAAGTAAACCTGCTATAACTTTTTCAGGAAATTTCGAGTCTTGATAATTCTTCGAATCGCTCACTTTTCTTATCTTTGTTGGAGAGTTGCACGACAACAGAAATATTAGTTCGCCTACTCCGAAAGAGAGTCCATAAGCTTTATTGCTTTAACAGCTGATTGTGACATCGATGAGAAGAAATTTATAATTCAAATTACAAACCCTTTAAAAGTGATATTTGAAGTACCTAATTCGCTCCGTCAGTCTTAAAACCTGAAATCAAGTCGATTAAAGGCATTTGAAACAGAATTATTTAATTTTTTGTCATTTGCGTTTTCAGATGAAAAAAAAATTCTACGCCTGCGATTTTTTTTGTTGAGAAAACTGAGGTTAAAATTTTTTTCCTTCAAAGCACGAAATATAACGTCTAGAGGTAAGAAATTCAAATTACCAAAAAATCAAATTATGTATAATTTTCGGAAAATTTTTCATTTTTAAAACTTGAGATTTTTGTGAATATTTTTGTCAAGTTTAAGGGCTGAAACTTTTCCGACATAATTTCGAAATTTTTCGACAATAAATGTTCCTTGGTTCCCCGTAATTACATACAAGTTGAAGATCATCCATTGTGCTTGGAACTTCAGACTTTCTTCGATTTCTACGTAATCTGAGGATTCTATGTATGGTGAAAAAATAACGAATCTACTCGATAGAGATATTATCATTCCTCCATCCAGTTATACCGATTTCCCACTGAGGAGAGTTATTTCCTTCACTATTGCTAACATATTCTATGAAGATAATAAGCAATGACGACGTCGTCACCGAAAATAGATATGTTGAGAAAGTTTCGTTAGTAGAAGACGCGAACGCGGAGAAAGACGCCAGAATTGTTTAATAACAAAGTTACACAGACTTCGGCGTACGGCTAAAAACAAAGTTTTTTTTTGTTCTCTCGATTGAATTTAAAATTTGCGAAAACAAATAGCCGCGAATAACGCTATAGAAATGTTTCGGATTTTAAGCCGGCTTAGTGGAACATTTAGCGAATTTTACGTTCGGTCGTAGGGCTTTTTATATTACGTTGGCTCGGCAATTTGTCGAGATAATTTCGCACCGAACGAATAAATTTCTTGGTCGCGGTGTAATGAGAAATATTCTCGTATTAAAAAAATACTATATAGAAAACAATAACGATTTCGTTTTATTGGCGAACAGCGCGGCGGCGTTTTTAATCGGATTTCGTGTTTTCAACGGTACGAAAGTGGAAAGGGTATTTTTATCGGCAGGTCGTGTTTTTCGAAATATTTAATTCGCTAGCGTAAAATTTATATCGGTGAACGAACGCTTGTAAATTTGCAACGGCGTACGGTACCTACTAACGTGGTTGGGTTGCGTTTTAACCGATTTTACCTGGCGAGTTAAATCCCCGCGGGGTATTTTTTCACGTTTTGTATTCCATTATGTAAGACGATATTTATCGTAGCATTTAGCTTTTAGTGTGTTATTGGCGAGTATGGAAGAATTTTATGTCGTCAGTGGTACACCTACAGACGTCGGAATGACCTATTTACGAAAAGTTTTGTTGATAAGTTGCGAAGGAATGAGAACCAAAATATGGCGTAAATTTTTTCCAGTCACGTGGGCGTGAAAAATGAAAATGGTAGCGTAACATGACTTTTCAACGTTGACGAAACGAGCTGTTGAGCCGGCTGGCAAGAAAAGGGGAACCGAGAGGGTTTACTTTTAACGTATCGCGACTAAAGTTATCGGTTATTTGTTTTGGCGTACAGTGATAGCGATTTCTAGTATATATTTGAATTAACTGGCACTAGCGGGGGTGTACGGGTAACTGTTAGCTAGTGGAGTTGTTCATTTATTCATTTAGGGCGTAGGCGCTAACGTGTATACGAGAATTTGAATATTCGACGGCGTTGACAAAATTGGCGTTGTTCATTTTAACGTGAAAATCGACGGTTAAAGCGATTAGCGGATCTATTATGCAGTTTATTCGATGTATGAACGATATTTATCACTTTTCTAAATTATATATCGGTTTATTTTTTCGCTCAAAGGATTATCGAGAGTTCAGAGGATTTACGATGGAATTATATTGTACCAGTTTTGTTTTTTTCCTGTATTTTATGCGCAATTCGAATGTCTGAATTTATTAGATTTCACTTGAAGACCAAGTGTAACTTGCTTAGGCGATTCTTTCAATTATAAGTTCTTGAAATACCCAACTTCTGCGATTCATATCTCAGCCGCTTATTGAAAAGAATATTAGTCTTTAATAGAATCATAGATGATTCATACATTGATAGTCAAACCCCACGTTAAATTTTTATCACTGTAAAACTGAGGTGGAATCATTTTTTACTAATATCTTGTCGAAAAAATTCAAGATTGAGGGCTCGCAAATAGCTCATTCTAAAGAGATTGAATTGCAAAATGATTTAATTTTTCGAATAGTTACTGTCGTTGATTTACTTTTGGAATTAATTACGTAAAAGCAATTCTTTTCTTTACTATGAATTATCTCAAAAAAGTAAATCAATAACAATTGTTTTTTAATAATAAAACGCATTCATTATTTTATGCTATTTCGAATGAGCTACATACTGGTAAGTGATAACGTAAAGTTATATTGGTCACGTGAGGGACTTGCCTGTTTCTTTCCCTGCATAGCGAATCTTTAAACATGATTTCATGAAACAGTATTGATGATATTAAAAATCTGAATGTGTAATGATATTTTACTTAAAATTATTTACGAAAGAAAACGAAAAAGGTGGCACACAACTCACAATATTTTATATTTGTCACAATAAAATTACAATAAAATTACGAAAAATACGACGTTTCGCTACCCACAAGGCAGCATCATCAGGTATGACTATGACGAATAGGTAAAATAACAATATTATACATCCGAAATAAATTATCTACGTCTGACTTATAATTGACGCAGTTTTCCCCTTCCTTCTTAATGTATATCATTTCTAATAATTTACGTTTAATTGTATGACCCTGCCTATGAAGGATTTTCACATCATCGAAAGCGAAAGTATGATTTCTTTCTATTGAATGTTTTGATAAAGCTGTACCAGGTTTGCCGTTCTTAACGTCGTATTTATGTTGATACATACGCTTTTCAAGATACTGTTTGGTTTTGCCTATATACGTACTATCACAATCTACGCACTGTAATTTATATACTAGGTTACTTTGTTTCGGCTTCTCACCTTTATCTTTGAGCTTTGAGAACAGGTTGCCGTTCAGCGTATTGTCGTTTCTAAACGCTATATCTATCGTATCAGTTTTATTCACGTCCTAGATTAATCGACGAAACACGTTACTGCTTTTGCCTGTGTATGGCAGCGAAAAATATCTTTTGTTTTGTCCTACACGATTACAAACGATGTTTTCGTCCACATGCGTCATAATATTTAGGTTTCTCGTCTGCAAGATCTGTTTGTCTTCTTTTTTTTTTTCAAAAAGTGAAGCAGGGTGGCCACAGTAGTTGCTAAACGACCTCGAAAGAACGTCATAAAAAGTTAAGCTCACTAACTTAACTTTTACACCCTCCCGCATAATTAAGTCAAAAATATGAAATTTTTCAAAAAAATTAATTTTTGGACAGTTAACATTTTTTCAAATTCTAGAGTCGTATTTTGTCGTCTAAGACTGAGAAAAATTTTAGCTATTAATTTTTTTCATTTTACGAGATCTAAACTTTTTAAAATTTTTTTCAAAAGTACTAATTTTAATTGTTTTCAAAAATACCCTACAGATGGGTAGTTTTGTGGTCTTGTTCCAAGTATGGGACTTAATCAATTAATTCTGACTTGATTTGTAAAGTATTATTATCAACTCTAGGATACCACACATGAGACAGTTGTTGCAAGACTGGTTTTAAGCTCTAATATCTTCCCTTATCATTATTGAATAATAAAAATTATTAAAAAATTAAATTGAATTAATATTATTCACTTAAATGTTATTAATAAAATCCCTTTATATTTTTTTTTTCTATTTATTATTCAATCAATTTAAAATTAATGTTATTTATTTTTTTGTCTTTTCAATTATGATTTATAATTATTTAAATATAAAATTAATTTTTTTTATTAATTCAATTTCTAATATAATTTGGAGTCCTCGAACAGCGGAAGATAAAACGCCTTCAAATCTTTTGTCCAAAATTTCGCCTATTTGTGATTCTGAAGGGGGAACAAATACAATTTTATCATTGTTTTCACTTGTTATAAATTATTTATTTTTTATTCTTCAATCGATGGCTTTAATGTTTTGAAAAAGTATTCAGTGTGTTGATATTTCTGCCCTCAGTTAAATTTTTCACGCAAGTTTTCGTTTTTTTGCAATTTTTTAGTAGAATCATTAGTTATAAGGCGTTCTTTATTTCCTCCAGTTGGAAAATGTAAATTTCTGATCTTCTTACGATGATGTACTTTAACTTTTGCTTTGAAACAAAAAAGAAAAAAATGAAAAAATGAGACAGATCACATGTATGTGAATGGAAAATAAAATGATTTCTTGAAGATGTATAATTGTATAATATGGTATTGTAAGGTAAATCATCAATCTTATAGAAAAATATTGAAAGTGTTACTTCATAAATAAGTATTATTTATGAAATGAGAAAACAATAGTAATATTTAACACTTAAGTGGCATTTATGAATTTGGCAAAGGAATTAATGAATTCTAATTTTTTGAAAATGTTCGCAAGTCAACAGATACAAAAGAGGTATCTTACACTTCCCTTTTCATCCTGATTTTCCACGAATTGACGAAGAATAAATATTTTTTAGGCGATTTACCATCGTCCATACTCCTTCATGTCAGTTTAAAAGGACACGCGGCTTCTCGCTGCGAATGCATATTAACATGTATTACGGACTTGTACCGGCGAATAGTCAAGTCGGCGGTTTATTTGTGCTTGATAATTATGCAAATTCACCAAACACCACTTCGGTATAGGCGCGCAAATACGCGCGAATGAAATTTTGAATTTTAATTAAACGTCGTACCGAAGACGTACAGTGTAGTTGTAAAATTTGAAAGTATAGTTGGAGGCGGTATTCGAGCACGAAAATTCAAAGTTTACGAAATATTTTCATTTAATTTACAACTTTTCGCGTTTCTAATGAACACCGTGTGCTGGCGACGCGAGGACGCACGTCATCGCGGAATTCGGTCTTCGTTTGCGGCTCGAGTAGAATTTTATAGCCTTTAGAGCATAATTATCGCATTGAGGTGGAAAAATTTATGAAAACATGGCCCCGAGGTATGTAGATATGAGATGTTTGGTTATAGAATTTTGTTTTAAGTGGGTTGTGGATACGGGGTCGAGGTTTCTTGTAATGGTTATCGGAATTCGGCGTCGTGGAAATGGTCGGTCCGATCGATAGAGATATTAAGCGTCGTAGAATGGAATTTTTTGCGGTAGATATCTGAAGGCCTGAAGGGTAGAGGTTTCATCTCTATTTTATATTAACGTTTTGAAATTATGATAAGGTAACGTTTCCGTGTTTCAGATGTTTTATGAGATGTCTTGAAAATTTCGTGTGTAAGAAAGGACACTATATTTCTTTTTAATCGATCATTCCGAGTAGGTGAGGATTTGACGAATTGAATGAAAAATTTATTTTAATCATGAGTTTTTTAATTAATGGACATAGTATACAAAATTTTGGCGAATGTGTTCAAACATTGGATGATATACAAGAAAAACAAAATTTTCAGTTTGTAGTTTTCTTTTATTATTTTTTTATGGAAAAATTAAGCAATAGGTACTCGATATGTATTATTTCGAAGCAAATTTTTAGCTGAATTTTCAATTGAAAAAAAAAACTGGGCTGTTACATCCCCCTTAATTTAAAAAACACGTTTTCGACTATTTGTAGTTAATTAGCTAATGTTCGCCATATGTATCTGTTACCTATATATTTAATTTATTATTGATCTCTGAAAGCATTACAGGTTTATAGATATAAAAATCACCGAAACCCATTGATGACGTGTTCATAGAAATTTTCTTGGGTAATTTTCTGAGATCTTTTATTCGACTCAAAAACAGTTCACTCGGATTTTAAGATGAGCTAAAGGTACATACCAAGTCTCAAAATGTTTGATCTTGATTCCATGTGTGAGATATTGATCTTAGGGCGCCAGTATATTTAAATTTTATCGTCCTAAGTGAATTTGAAGAGAAGTTAGAGTAATAACGACTTTTTGAGGAAGTTTCGAGCTGTGAAATTTCCTGAATCTTCCGTATCTCTTTATCAACCTTACCTGCAAGAGCTCAGTAATGTATCGTTACTTAGGGCAGTATGATCCCTTGAATTATAATCAAATTGGATACAAATGGCAATGCTCAAAAGTTGAAGAAAAAGAGAAATCTCAAATAGTTGAAGTTCGATAAATATGGCCTGCTATATAAGTACATTAGGAATATAATGTACTATATCCATAATTTCATAATACAGTCTTACAAGTGTTGCTGGGAAGGATATAGGTATGGATTTCCAGCCTCAGTACCAGGTTTGGGTTGTGCTTATAAAGAGATTCACCGATTTGCTAGTCTAAATGCGCCTTCATTAAAAATTTAGCTTTTTTACAGCAGCATGGGCGTTTATCCGCCGTTTATGATTTTTTTTTAAATTTTGAAATGGTAAATTTATTTGAAAAAAATCTCAGCGGCTTTTGAAATGAAAAATTCCATGGTACAAATTGTTACGAAATATTGGGCTTCAAGATGAAAAAGTTAATGAAGTGAACTTGACTTTTTCAATTTTTCAGAAAATTCATGAATTAAAATGTTTTAAGATCTTGATGTATGAAATTTTGGTTTGTGAACGTTGATCCTCCTCAGGGAAATTTGAAATGATGTAAGCGGGCAATTTAGGCATTTTTCTTTAAAACGTGAACATAGTTTTGCAATAATAGAGTCAAGAAAGTAGTGAAAAATATTTTTCAAATTTTGGTTCAGTCAAACTGCGTGTTGAAATACTAAAGAAACAAGTATAATATCACCCCATTTTAAATTCATTATTAAATATAATAATATCTCAGGTTTATTCTTATTTTAACTTCTAGTGAATCAAAATTTAAAAATTTTGTGTCGTTAAAAAGCTCATTTCTTACTCAACAAAAAATGTTTATTCATTTCTTCCGAATTCTGTCATTTTTTTAATAAATTGTGATAAAACATGAATATGTGTAAAAGTGTTATTACTTGTTCGTGTTCATTCCCACAATCACTGTGTCGATCTTTTTTATGTAAATTGCTTGGTATGAATATTTATTAACATTTATAAAAGAAATGTAATTTTTATCATATTAAATTTTTAAATTTTGATTCACAACAAGATAAAAGAATTGTGAAATAAACTTAAAGTTTCACTATATTTCATAATAGATTAAGCATTATGTGATGATACTATATTTGTATATTTAGTGATATAGAGCCATGTTTATTTCATTCATGTTTTAATGATTTTTCTTTAATCTGATTTTTACTGTAAAAAAAAATTGAAAATGGTGTGATGGAATTTCTTTGTAGCATTTTTTAGAAATGGCTTTCAGTATTATTAAAGCTTTTCAAAGGGGTAAAAAATCGTATTTAATTTTTTTGTTCGAAATATTGAATGCATAATTCAATAAAATTTGCATAATTATTCTTTGATTCTGTACGAGTTGAATTTATGTTTTAGGAACGCACATATGTACATATATATTATGAATTATGAGATTTTTCGTGTAAGTTCAACATTAAGAAGGAAATTAAGGATGTTAACATTTTTTTCGAGAATTAAAGGAAATATTTATAAAAAATGTTATTTACATAAAATAAAATAAAAATAAAGAAAAATGTTTCGGAAGGGGAAAAAAATACTTAGCTAATACGAAGCATAATAGTTTTTTTTTTCAAAACATACTTTATTATATTCGCGTTTAGTACGACTCGTACAAAGAAACCGGAGGAGAAAGGAAGAAAAATACTAGCTATGTAAGTACGTTCGAAAACAAATACTGGCTGTACGGGTTGGTTATTTTTTCATTTGCCTTTGTTCTTCTCGTTTCGCGAGTAAATTGCGAAACAATCGCGGTAGGGTGTTGTTTAAGTAAAAAGCAGAAAGAAAGGAGCAAAGTGCGTAAAAAAGGAGAATATTAACTCTCTTCCGATTTTTTTTTTCTTTCGAGAGACCATTGAATTTGCGAGGCATTTTCAAGGCATAGTTATGGTCTGGTAAATGTTTAAATAAGGTATTGAGCTTCCATGAAGCTGGCGTGTCGCGAATTTTAAATCATGTTTTCGAACACGGTGTATAAATGGAAGAGAAACAAGTATTGGTGACGTTACGAGCTAACAATGTGTAAGTGTTTGAACACGTGTTTAAAGTGGTGTCGATTCGGTCTTTTAGGCGAATATTCGCGCATGAAAAAACACGTATTCGAATTCGATGATATACGGTTGACCTAAGTGGGAAATTTCACTGGTCTCAAAAGGTTCAGAATGCTTTGTTGAGTGTTAGGTTACAATGGATTTATAATACGGGGTGTAGGTCTAAGTAATAAAATTTTACGACCGAGGATGAATTAAAGAATATTAGGCGTGTAAGTTGGCATCGATTACATCGGCGAGGGTAATTTTAAGAGAACAGATAAGAGCGAATGGCGAAGTATGATTGTCAAACTTTTACAATGGTGTATGGTATCCGTAGCGTTATACCTTTATTTGAGCCTGTCTTATGTGAAAGATATCTACTCAATTATTGATATTGAATCAAAAATTTAAACTGTAAATAAGCGAAGATAATGGAAGAATTTATCTTCGAAGTTGATTTGCCTTAATAAGCTGTTTGTGAAAATTGTGTATAACACATTGTTTAAAAACTTATTAAGTAATCGACCACGGAGAGCTAGTGCTTATTTAAGATTTTGCTTTTGAAAATAAGAATCTTGTTTTTTAAACAAATTATGTGTATTTTAAAACTTCTAATGATCAAATGATATTTATTAATAGCGAGATAACAAGCTAAATGGTGAAATGTAATGACATAATTACATGTCATTGGTAAACTTCTACTGGTCATTTAAATGAATAAAAAATGTTGAATCGAATAGACGGTTTAGCGTCTGTTTATAGAACGTTCCATTATTTGAGATTTGAAAATACCTGAAAGGGTTGTTTTTTCATTGCTGGAAATTCTCAAATGCATTTGACATGATGGCAAAGCGTGAAGCTTTGTTGGTTACAAATTTACCTGGCTTTTCGTAAATAATTACGTACCACCGGAGAGCTCGGTACCGCAGTATACTGTACAAGTAATTGCTTCAATTCGTAACATCGAATTAGAGGTGAAATTAGTTGCTGCGGTGAGCCAATTCATGAGCAAAATGTTCTTGCAAGCGCTAGGCGAGTTGCCGCTGTTCCACCTTACTAGGGCACATTTTATAGCGGCCACTGACGGTTATTTTAATGACATAATTTTATGCGACAAGAGAGCTGCTGGGTTTGGTTAGCGAATTTTCAGTTCGCGATGTATTATGTATTTTAATTTTCACATATTACGAGGTAACCTTAGTGCGGTGATTTTACCCAAAGTGTTTGTGATTACTTGTTTCAGCACCAGAAGCGCAAATGTCCGGATACTGTGGTCCGTACAGTGATGTGTTTTCGTTAGGATTGTTGATATTTACCATATTCAATAAAGGCAGACCTCTTCTTCAAGCCAATCATAGTAATTCCAGCTATCAGAAGCAATTGGAAATTGTAAGTGCTGAAATTTTTTCACTCTATCTGTTTTAGATTCGATAGTTGGGAGATTCGCGTGTCCTTTTCCTCCTTCAGAATATGCTCGGGTTCTTACTCTGCAATCAACGTTATACATCTAGTTTCTTTCGTGGGCCGAGTACATTAATAGTATACTGCAGCTGTTCCCTAACAGGAATCATCTCTCTCAAGGATCGAGTACGTTCACCGTACTCTGCGGTCATTTGCTAACAGCTTTCGTGTTTTTAGTAGGCCAAGTATGTTATTATATAATGCGGCTGTTTGTTAATGGGAATTATCTCTTGTGTGTCGAGCAGATTTACCAAACACTCCTGCTATTCACTAATAGGTTTTGTCTTTTTAGTAGGCCAACGCCAAGTATGTTTATTATATACTGTAGCTGTTCGCTAACAGGATTTATCTCTCTTATGGGTGGAGTACGTATATCATGCACTCCGGCTATTCGCTAATAGGTTTCATCTTTTTAGTAAGCCAAGTATGTTGATTATATATTGTGGCTGTTCGCTAATAGAAATCATATGTCTTATGGGTCGAGTACGTTTACCAAACATTTCGGCTATTAACTCATAGGTTTTGCCTTTTCATCAGGCCAAGTATGTTAACTATATACTTTTGTTTGCTAAACAGAATCATCTCTTGAGAGGACTCCCTGCATTTACTATACAGTGCCACTATTTGCTAACAGAAATCGTCTTTCTCGGTCCAAGTATGTTATTGTACACTGCGGTCATTTATAATAGGATAACCTCACTCTCGTCCTTTGCGTAAGCATTTGTAAATTACAGTTGAGGGAAGTGATATTAAAGCACCTTGCGAATGATAAAGCGTTCCACACTTGGTAGATCCCCGCGTCTCATAACTGATCAACAGTAACATTGGAAAATTAAAAAAAAAATTTATCATAATGAACCTTTAGTTTGTAAGAGGTTTAAACGTACAAAAATGTATATATCATCTGTGAATTATATTTCATAAAATAATGCAAATATAAATTCAAAAGTTTACCTTGTGATTGAGTAGTATAATTATTTAATTGGTCAATACAGGATAATCATAGAATTGGAAATTATTTCATAAATGAAATAATATTTCGAAACGGTACTTTATGTTATGTGCTTTGTAGATAGTAATTATGGGTATTGACATTAGGTTGTTTACAAAACTAAATGACTGAATGACAACAGAATTACCTATTGGTTTCTCCCCATAACCCTTACAGTAGTTGTGACTAAACAGGCGAATATGTGCGTCGCAATGATAACCTCGAGAGAAACTGCCACAGTCGAGTATTTCGATATTCACTTTTAATTCTACTGTATGAAATTAACGAACATCAAGTTCAATTGGATATGTTGCCCTCAGTGGCGATACTGAGCTTTACTTAAAAAAAGAACTTCTAGATAATTTTTATTTCATACTTTGATTAAAACAGTATGAAAGGAATTTATGTATATATATATATTTTTTTTTTTGAAAATGATCATATTAATATGATGTACTAAATTTAATAAGATTATTAAAATTGATTTTCCAACTTCGAAGAATTCATTGTTTTGAAGGGAAAAAACTATGCAATATAAATTTATTACTTGAAGAGGGAGTAATAGGTTAATAGTTAAATAATCAAGCCACGTTACAAATCCATTTGTCATGTTTCGTTTTGGCGGGAAATATTTACTTTGTTTTGCCTGTCAACATTGGCACAATATCCACTGGATGAACATTGATTCGACTTTTGAAAACAATTTGTTACGAGTTTAGACTTCGGTTCGGATGGAATTCGTTTTCGGGCTTTCAGTATGGTTTATTATATTTTCGTATTAATCGTTGATGGAAATTACGAACGCGATGAAGCTGTGAGATGTGCAGTAGTATATTTCCACTGAGAGTATGGCTTTCTGTGCTCATTAGTTATTAATCCAGACCCATGAACAAGAGCGGTGAGGTCCGAACACCTACCACGAACTTGGTTTTTTGAATATTCAAATGTTGTTAAATCGTGTAATTCTTCTGTAATAATAGTGGTCGGGTAAATTTATAATGAAATATATTTCTTTGATTAAAAAAATGAAAGTTTTCATAATCAGTTGACTATAATTGATGCGATTACTATGAATCATTACAAAAAATCTATCTTCTTAAGTTATGTTCTGAAGTATCATCCGTAAATTTGTCGTGCATTAAAAAATTTCCCTCCCTCTAACCCATCCATTTTCAACCCTCCTCCCATTGATGTAGGCTGCCTATGGCCTTGTATAACAGTTTTTGATGGTTTAGATTTTAGTTGTTCAGCTAAAGTAGTTGAAAATTGGTAACGAAATATTGTGGAGAAGAGCTTTGTAGTATTGAATCGGTTGGCATCGATTAATTACTTGTTGTCGTGTTGCATAGAAATAAATTCTATCAGTTTCGTTTCAAGGTTATCTTCATTTGAAAAATATCGCCATGTTCCCAGAAATTTATGTACCCATTTACGTTGATTTACACGAATAGGTAATGAATTAAATTCATCAATAACAGTCTAAAAAATATATAATTATACGTATATATTTATGGCCTTCTTTCAGAAAATTCATTTAAAATTTTATTCAAAGCATTAACCGCGCCAATGTTGAATTTTGTTATTTGATGAGGAAAGTAAATTGCATATTAAGTGCGGTATGCATGTTCGTGACATCGTAACAAAAATGAAGAATTATGTTATAAAGTATTCAGACCTTTTTCGTAAACATTTTTTTCAAAGTGAAATCTCATCTTTGAACCTACGTAACGAAGAAATAAAAACACGATTCAAAGAAAAAACGACTCGACCCGTTCATGCCTACGTCCGAAGGTACGTCTGGTTTTGATTATATAAATTATGTCTTTTAAAAATTAAGTATTGGTTACCAAACTGCGATTCAAATTTTGATAGTATATACTTTTTATTACTATAAATACTTTCACCAAAACACAATTGTAAATCTATGTAGTAAGTAATTACTAGATAAAGTGTACCATACATATATTATGTACTTAAACTAATAAGCAGAATATCTAAATAGTGTATGTGTATACATTCACTAGGAATTCTATACATTAACGGAATACATGATTTATAGGTAACATATACGTACATAAAATATAGACAACTCTTTGGGAGCAAAAAAAGCAACACTAAAAGTTTCGAAAGATTTCAAAACAACAAAAATAACAAATGTTCTATATTTTTCCTTCATTAAAATACTGTGAAAACAGCAGTCTTGGTAAGCAAAATCTCTCTCGAGCGTGACAAATGTTACTGCTAAACAAAAGTTTAGCTTTTTTCATCATATCATTTTCAAAAGATATTTTCGTGGACAAATTATTTAACCCATTTAATGGTTTTTATACCTGTGATCATTAAACGTGATCTCTTTTTTGGATCTTTATACTTCACCATAAAATATTAGTTATTTCAAAAGCAGTTCACGTTATTACCGTTTCAAAAAAGCTCATTAGTAGCACGAAAACTAAATTTAGATTAGTGCTGTACTACTTTTGCTTACACTCCATCTTGAAAATGTAAAGCGTGAAGCACGGCCTCGCGGAATTCGTTCGTCGTGAAAATTAGCCAAATGAACTATAGATAAAATTATTTATTCGTTTTTTTTCCGAGTTATTTCCTTAATTGCTCAGCATTACTTTTATTTCGGTTGTAACATAAAGTTTTAATCTTAAGTTGGATATTCACTCCCATGTCCTATTACTGGTTATAACGTCATTTTATTTTTTATTATATGCATGACGTCGTCTCTATCGCATGTCATGTATCTACTTGTTTTTCAAGACGTCTAATCACTGCCGTCTTTATCCTATAGACAACATAATTATAGGCACTTTGCCCAGAGCTGCCAGTTTTCAGAGGTGGCTTTCAAAAATTTAGTTTTAAGCAAGTAAAATTAGGATGTAAAAAATTACTACTCGTAAAAGCGTATTTTTGAAAATTGAATCGCCTACAACATTTAAATCTGCAACCCCATTTTAGGGTTGCACTTGAAAACTAAAGTTGGGAATGTTTTCGCTCACTCGGCTAAACATTGGATCTGCAAATGACCCGTCAAAAAGTTCCAACTCTCTGAAAAAATGTTTACCCGTGGCGACTTGAACCTGAAATTTCTTTATAAGAATACCAAGAAAATTCACGAGATAGAAATGATGTATATGAAGAACTAGTCATCTACTTAAATTTTCTGGAAACAAAACTTAAAATCGAATTCTTGGTCGAAAACTAATCAAGTGAAATTTTACCATTTAGTTCTCCAAATATTGCTAATAATTCTGTCAAAAACAAACTGTTGGAATTGGACATCCATGTATCTTCACGTACATTGCACTTAGAAAGCTGGGAACAAACGCATTACATTATGCTAAGAGCTGTATTCGTAATTTTTTTGAAAATATAATTTCAGTTTTTAGTCACAATGTATGTGTAATTGTATCATAAATGCTCGAGCAAGAGCAGTTCTCAAAAGATAGAATGGTTGTAGAGGTGATTAATAGGTCCATAAAAATATGATGAGGGACCAAAAAGATCATTGGCGAGATGTTCGAAATTCAGCATTTCACATTTAATACTAGAGAGTCTAATTTCGCCTCCATTGTTTTTTTGCAGAATTTTAAATAAAAACGGTAGCTATTAAAGACTTCCTGATTTGAGGAGGGGGTTCAGGGCAGGATGTGGTCTTCAAATCGTTACGTTTCAGAGCATTTGTAATTATTTGACAAATGTCCAACTTTTGGATATAATATATTTTTCCCCACGCGTAGCGCCAGTGGATATTCTTGAAATTCGCTCATTATTTGATGAGAGACTCTCCTTGAAAAATGCAAAAAGGTACTTTTTTATTTTTTCGGTGCACTTCAAAATGGAGGATCACTCAAATTTTGAAAGGGGGCTGGTAAGAGGCAAATTAGTCAAAATTTTCGTTTTTAATCTCATATAAAAGAAAAAGTCACAGACATCAACATATTCAAAATTCAGCTTCCCAAGTGCGTTTGAAGAGAAGGTAAAGCAAAAAACCGGTTTTTGAGGAAGTTTTGAGTTATGAAATTTTTTGAATCTTCCATATCTCATCACCAAATTAATCTAGAAAAGTCAAACTTTGTGTGTGAATTTGATAGATGACCAGAATATGAATTCTTGAATTTAGGTCAAAATAGATCCAAAATGGCGAATTATCAAAATTTTAGTGAAGCTTGAGGAGCCTTAAATTGATAAAAATGCAGTTTATATGAACTCATATGGTTATTGGGAATAAAAAGCATACTATATCCCAAATTCACTATAACACGTGATTGAAGGGGAGAAGGAATGGTTATCGATCTCAAAATGTGGTGGGGGTACATAAAATGTTGAAAATTTTTTATCGTGGTGTCGTATGATAAGATAAGCCCAAGTGACGAACTTATTCTGATTTTAGCTTTCCAAGTGAACATCTCCTCACCAAATCTACCTAGAAAGGCAAAGCTTCGTATGTAGGGTTAGTTGATGATCAGAATACAATCTCGTATGTTCAGGTCGAAATAGATCCAAAGTAGCGGATCGTAAAAATTAGAGGATTGTAATATGTGTTCATATCATAATTTCATGGCAAGAAATATTACATTTGTTCCAAATGTAACTTTTTGAGTGGTTCTAGAAGAAATAGGTCAGGAGTTTTCACACTTAGAATCGAGTGTGACCTGTAGGCATGAAGGGGTTAGCAACATTATTTGCAAACCTGAACAAGCCTCAATTAAAAACTCAGCTCTAGTAATACGGCATGGCTGCTTACTTTAAAAAAAAAAGTATATTAGGGTCGTTAGAATTTCCAAATAAGCATAAATATCGTTCATGTAGGTATATTTTTCGAAAGGAAAAAATTTATGTACGTGTAAGAATTGAAATGTCGGTGAAAAATTTCAAATGGATTTTTTATGAGGGTTTTGATAAACGTTACTGTACGGTTGGAACATTCATAGCGAGCGTGATAATGACATAGTATTTTTGATGGGGACATTTCATGGTTAAACAATTACCTAGCTAAAACTAGATTTCCGCTACATTTAATCGCAGTCGTGAACGCTATAACCTTTGTCGTTTATGATAATTGTTATCCTTTCGGCAGACGTGTGAATACAAGCGAATGCATTAACACGTTCGAAAGCGGGACTCGATTTGTTGGGTGTTGTTACTGTCTGCTATATATTGTTCGCGATGCTCGGCTGTGGGTGTCTTTCAATCTTGATCTCCTCGAAAAGTATGACGAGCAAAAAACATTCCAATATTTGATTTATTTTCCCATCATTTGGTATACGAATAATTCGAAGTACTCGGTGGAAGATATACGGTGAAAATGCTATCCTTTATGTACACGTGATGCATTTTCTCTTGTCGACTATGGCGAATTTTCGTCGTCGAATTAAATTTTGCCAAAAGGTACGAGGTAGAAGACAGTTTATACACTTCATTTTTACGCGATATTTTCGTGTCTTTATTTAGCGTAGGGATGGCATTTATCGTGAGGAGGTTTTTCATTCGTCGTTTTTGCAACATCGGAGATTGGATTTAAAGGCGAACAACGTAATAATGCGCTTAAAAGAGTTGCCCGACGTTCTCGTTTCGTTTGGAGTAATTTTATTTAGTTTAATTTCAACTCAGCGCCTGATGAAGAGACCGCTTTCACGTCTCTGAAAAATTACGATAGAATACAACGTTATTAAAATGGCAGCCAAATCAAGGAAAGAATTCGTTTTTCCGGCCAACAGTCAAGAATGTTTTTAATGATCTTTATCGAGCTCCCGAGGCGGGTTTCGATAAATTAAGCGTTTCTTCAGCATGTCCTGTGACCTTATTTTCGGCGTGTAAGGTTGTCCAAATAGCATAATTTGGAAGTCGTTTTTCCGATCTTTCTGGGATTCCTTGAAGAAAAATTTGTGCCCTGATTGCGAAGTACTTACGTGAATGTTCCGCTTCAAGTTTGATGAGAATGTTTCGGTTGATAAATTCAAGGTGAAATGTAGCAATTGAAAGAATGATCCAATTCCCAAAATAAACGAAAAAAGTTATATCATTTTTTATTCTTTTTCCTGTCTCATAATGCCAACGAAATGTAGAAAAAATCTTTCAATTACGCGAAAATTAAATTAACAAGAATTTATTTAGAAAGGAGAAGAATATATTTTAAGGGTATTGTCGACTTTCCTTAATTTTCGAAAGGCATAAAAATAATCGTTTCGCCTTCGCAGAACACAGAAGCGTAGAATTTTCAAATAATTGAAAGAACAGAGAGCCATCCGGAACCGGTAAAATATCTTTCTTGCTTTTTTTTTTGCAATGGTTATTTAAACCTGCCTGAAGAAGCGGGTTTAAATTGAGGAAATATTACGTCGTATTTTTGATAACGAGAATGTAACGAAAAGCATTCCATATACTTTCGGATGAAACTACCAAAAAAAAAAATATATATATATATCGTAGGAACGATTGAACTTTCACGTTATTTCGTCGAAGATAATATCTATGCCTAGCGTATCGATAAATAATGAAATGTACAATGGAGAGCAATAACTAGGCTATCAAATTCTCTTGCACGTATGCTGGAAAAGCGAACGAATGTTTTAGCATCGCGAATAAAACTTACAAATGATGAAAAATCTCACCGTCCAGACGGTTGCGGATTTGTAAAGTGTAACTTTGGCGCGGACGGAGTTCACGGATTTAACGAATACTGCTAATACCTTTTCAAATTAGCTACTATGTGAACCGAATAGCGCAACGAACGTCTTAAAAGGCCGGTATTACTGCTATAGCGAAAAGGTAGAAGTACTAAATTGGCTGTTGTTGCGTGTCAGGTAACGTGTAGGGCGCGGTGTTAACGAATTCCGGACCCGAGTACCTGCACGATGGGAGCTGGAAGGAGCGGTGTGGTATTAAAAGGGACAGTTGGTTCTTGCAATAGAATTTAATCGCTTATAACAACTATCTTTTGTTGTAAAAGCAAGGTTTTTAACGAAAGATGGCGTATTTGGAATTATTTTCCGTTGTTGGTGTAGAAGCGTTTAATCCGATAACAAATGAAATGATATCAACGATGTATCAAGCTCACAGCGTTGTGATTTTCATCGGAAGGAGGGATGCTTTTGTGATGCCGCAGGTTTGGGTTAATTTTCAAGTGTAGAAAGTGAGGTGTACGATGAAAAATAGCGTAATCGGAACGCTTTACCAACGTGTTCTTAATTAAAGTGTAAGATTAGATACCATACATGTCTTCGTATCCGATTGCCTTCTTATTTGATGAGTGATTTTGCTCGATTTCCATGTTATCTCGGTTTTCCCTATAGTCTATGTTTTATGTGGTAATATATCGAGAATTTGTTAGTGTTGAATAAGTCATATTTTGTTTCAGTTGAATAGCGCTATCGAACCTGTTTTGCATCGGTTACCAATGCAGCTTCAAGAAATGGTCACTAAGATGGTGAGTCGTGAGCCAACAGAACGACCTAGCGTGAAGACATTGTTAAATTTACCATATTTTTGGTGAGTTATCCTTGTAGTTGAATGTACGAGTATCAAAATACGAAAACTTTTTTTAGGGCTTTGATTCATATGAATTCAAATATCTATATCGGGCGTCCGATTGAACCCCATACAGGCAAAGCGGCAAATTCCCTTTTACGATACTTCAAAATACTTTTCTATTACATCACTGACTATAAATCCATTGTAATTGGTTGTGAAAATATAAGTAAGTGTCACCAACGTGTTATATCTAGTTGGTTGTTGATTAAAATGGAATTCGACGCTTTGCCTGTTTTTCGGATTTATTTGTGCATATTGGTAACAAATGCTCAGGAAAAGTGGAGCTTTTCAAAACTTAAGCTCATTAAAAGCGTCCCAAGGTCAACCATGGCTCAGGAGAAAAGTTCGACTTTAAATATAATATGTATCCTAGTCACGAATGATGAGGCAACTACCAAATGAAATTATTGCCAACTTTACCCAAAGAAAATCTAGAAAAAAATTGTTATTATGTCACAAAAAGATATTGCGTGTTTATAATTTCGAACGTTTTTTTAATTTTTAGAATTCCTTTGGAGTTTTTATTTTATTTGTGATTTTTTAAAATTTTGTTTTTTGTGTACTATTATTTGAATAGCAAAAAAAAATTGTTGATTTGGGAATCCCCGAGAATTCCGGGCCCTACGCACAGTGCCTGCTATGTCTTGGTGTTAATAAGAACCTGAACTTATGGATGCATGACATTAACAGGGTAAAAAATGTTCTCTTTTTTTCGCAGAGGTAGAGTCGTAAATTTATGTTGAACCAATAAGAAAGAAGTAAAGGAGTGCGAGTAACTGGCTTCAAGTAGATAGCTACTAGTTAGTGCTGGTGCTATCATAAATAGTGGTCATAAAGTCATACCATGAATCAAATGTTGTGCAATAAGTGACCAATTAGTTGAGAGGGAGATGTACATATTTCAATACAGTAATAATAAGCTTACATAAAAAAAATTAAATTAATAAAAATTATTTTACAATTGTGACTGGTGAAATTTAGTATGTATAAAAATAAGTGAATTTTATTGGGCTCGTTGCGCGAGAAGTAGTGCTGTTACGAGGAATGGATAGGTACTTAGTCGTTGTGCTAGAAAAGCAGAAGATAAGTGGATAATTGATTTGTGGTGTAATTAGCAGCCCCAGTTAGCGAAGACTTAATTACTAAATAATTAATGGGTTCGTGGCGAAATACTTTAATCACGAATAAAATGAATAGAGAGAAATAGTGAAAATAAAAATTTATGAAAAAAACGTAAAATCAATTTAGCGCATGCGCAGCTAAAAGTACATCAATCGTAAGGTTGAATTCGAAAAGAAATGCTCCGACGAAATAACTCGTCAGAACGACTCGTTTAATTAGACAATTCATTTTTTATAACCATACGATTATATACTACAGTGTGCTACAATTTATCAGCGAGTAGTACCATTGTATGAGTTCTGCTCAACTGATAGATTACTGGCATATTTTAATGTTCGAATGCGTAAGCACCCGTTGCACAATTATTTGCCAAAAATTAATTTTTCAATTGAAAAAATTTCAATTGCTCAAAAACTCGACATACTCCTTGCTTGTAATATACCACGAAAGCTCTTAAGTAGGTATGTATTGTTTCTTATTAATTCGATGCAAAGCTGAATGTGGAACTACTGTCATTATCTCAGTAACAACTGGCACCCTCTCAGTACTGAATGCCATGTATAATGCAGCAGTACTTGAGTACTGTTAAGATAGAAGAGAGAAGTATTTCTTTGGACGATATATTTCAAGTGAATAATGATTAAGAATACAGTCAACCAGAAACCATAAAAAATAATGCAGACTTGCATTTTAGATATAAGCTACAGAACAAGAACTGAGACGCTGCTATGAGATTATGATGACTAATAATTAGAGCCCTTCGATAATCGTCAGTCTAAAGTTTGTATTTTGAAGCTGATGAATTAGAA